>VZTL01015097.1:6912-22862 GCA_013400535.1 Scopus umbretta
CAGTCCGTTAGCTAGCTTACCTTCATATCCATAAAGCTGAAAGGGCTGCCCAGAATTTTTACAACCACTATCTGGAAAAGGTAATCTGGAAAGGTAGTGAGAGCGCCATAGACTTATGTTTATTATACACTAGGACTATAACAACTGCTACAGGATTAGGATACAGAGCAGCAACACACAGCAGAGGTCACATTTCCCTGGTGATTTAAAGATTCAGTCTTTCTCCTACTTAATTTAGAAACCAACACAAAGCCTATCTTTGTTAGAAACGAATATTTTGATAGTATTTTAAAGCATGGCAATTAAATAACTACAGAACATACATTTAAAATCTAGAGTTCACCTAGCAAACTGAGGAATAATTATTATGTTTTTTTATTAACCTCTTGGTTAGATCAGCTTTGCATTCCCAGTGCTGAGTGATAACCTATTTTGCATCAGTGCTCAGCATCAGGGATTTCTAACACCCTTCACCAAGGGGTTAATTAACACTTCCAAACAGCCTACAGAGCCACCTAACAAGGCTTTTGACAGTTCTAAACCAATGACACTACACACTACTTCAAAGGCAAAAATATGCTGTTTCACTATAGTGTTGCTCATGAAAATACAAAAACATCTTCAAAAAGAAGTACAGGGAAGCTCATTTGAGGTCCATCAGTCTGCTCAAGACTCACTGTGCCCTGAAAGAATCAGTTGGCTCAATGTAAGTAAAGGGATGAAGCAAGAATTGAACGTGGTATTGCGCAATCTTGCCGCTGTTATGTACCTGCGTAGAACTGAGTATTATTTCTGTTCTGAATGAGTTTCAGCATAGATGCTAGACACTGGCTTTTTCCTTGACTGTGGTATACATTTAGTCCCAGCTCCAATAATGAAATTATTTAATGTAGTAATTTTCCTGATATACCATATCAATTTACTTTGCTGTCTGTTGTCTAGCAGTGGGTTATTTTGTGAGCTATGATGGTGCAATGTGCCAGAAAACATCAAAAAGTAAAATATAATGCTCGCTTAGCCGATGTTACAGACAAAGAGTTAATAGAGTCAACTTCTGTTGTTCTTTGGACAGCACATATGCACATCCAGTACTCAGGCAGGCAATAAATGCATCAGAACCAACCAAACAAGAAAACACAAATACTGTGCAGTATGCACCACAGTAAAATGGTACTTTGGATTATAGAGACTTAACTGATCAGTAATAACCAGTGTCATCTGCATTTCAAATCTCCAGTATATTAACCTACTTTGCTCCAAATGCCACAGTCATTAAAATGCTGTAGCCAAGAGTTCCAGTTAATACTGGGTAAAACAACAGAACTTTTTAAAAAATGATTACAAAAATAAAAGCATGATTTCTTGATGGTCTCCCTGAATCACAGTCACCTAAATAAAGCTTCAATCCAGGAAAAGCTTAGCAGAAAAGCAATCATTCTTTTTTTTGTATGTGTAAAAAAAGACCAGGAACTACAAGTAAATAGCAGCTGAGCAACAGATGAGGCACTAAGTGAAATCTGTTAGCAACTGCTAACAGCTTTGCTATTTTCTGTTGTTAAATTAAAAAAAAAAAAGTAAAAAACCAATGCAGTAGCAATTGCAATATGTTCAAAAATCTCAGATGCAAAAGACTAAAGCTTTATGCTTCTTGTACTACAGATAAATACTTGGGTTTGGTTTTAATATCTTGAAATGCTTTGTTATTGATTATAAGGCAGAAAGAAGCCAATTCATGTGGACATACAGTCAAGATAAAACTTGTTATAGCTGTATATAGGGCCCAGCAAGTATAGCACAAAAACCCCACCATAGACAAGTGTGACACTTCCAGCAGCTGCTTCAGCCTCAAATTCTACGTTCCTTTGTCCTTTACACCTGACCCCTTAGTCATTTGCCAGAAAGTGCATGGGTCTTCATTACCACTGAGCTTTCTGGCAATATCTCAGAAATATTTTCATTGTCCTTCTGGTCCTGGAGCTTTTACCACAGATGATCATCTCCTACTTATCTCAACCCAATTTGAAATGGGTTCAGCAAGTCTGTTTTCCTCCCCTCTGCATCTACGCAGCACAGCAGAGCTATGCAGGCACAGATGAAATAGCTCTGAACAAAGCAGCCCACAAATTACAAACAGTATGATCATATCTGTCTGGGGTTCCAGCTCTCGGTAGGATCAATTAGTTACATGGCTGCAGTCACTGGACTAGTTTAAAAAAATTCATGGCATTGCCCAGTCCCAGGCAGATATATCCTCTTCCCACTCCTGACAGTTGCTTTCTTAACTTCTTTTCTCTTAGGTCCTTCTCTCCTGTCAGTCTAGCAGGGGCTCTGTTCCTTGTTCCTCATTTTGGTGGTCTCCCATGTGGGGGATCATAGTACCACTACCACCATATCTACAAAAGGCACACTACAGATTTCCTTCTCCATTCAGCTTTCTGGTCCCTTATGGTGTTTACATTTCCAATGCCTCCTAGGACAGGTTCCCCTTAAAATTTAAACTCAGCATGTCAAAAACTGAGCTCATCTCTGTTTCTAAATACTTCTCTCTCTTAAGCTACCGAGAATTAGTAGTCACCTTGCCTGTTGCAACAGCTCACAACTTTGTCGTCTTCAGCTTCTCTCTTTCTTTCCACAGATGTTCTACCAATAAAACATGCCAGTTTCATCTCCACCATGTCATAAAAAAATCTGGATCTTTCTTTCCAACCATGCTGCTAAAACACTTGATCGTTCAAACCTTCTTACTGCAGTTTCCTCCTCTCTAGCCCTCCTGACACTCACTCCTCACTCTTCACATCAGTGCAAAACTCTGGTTTGAAAAATACCTCTTGAATCTACTATTTAGTCAGTATTTCATCCTTTCTAAGTTCCCCCATTAGTTTCCTATTATTTCTTTTAAAAACATTCAGATTAATTGTTTTTGGTTTTCATGCCATCCCCAACAGTTTCTCCCTGAAAAAATACCAGCCTGGTTTTGCTCATCTTGAGCAGGACATACAGTGCCTGATTCTTTCGTAAACTGTTTGCTCTTGTTCAATCTTTACAGGTCATCACCCTTCTTTCACTTTTATCACGGCTAGAATTCCCTAGGACTCTCACCATCCTTGAAAAGGAATTTCAACAATTTTATAAATTCTAGGAAGAAACACCGATGAGGACACAGAACCTCTAAAAACCTCCCAGTTGAACTGTTAGCTCTTACAAACTCCTCCTCTGTTCATCATAACCTGTTGCTTACATCTTTGTGGCTTTGTAGAGATTTTCAGTGGTGTAGGACAGAAATTACCATTCTGTGCTGCCATATAGATGAATAAATATTATTAAGAATTACCGTCTGCTGGAAAGACTATCAATCTAAATAAAAAGCAAGCTTATGAAAAGAACAGACATATAAAGCTCGTGTACAACCAAAATATGAAATGTATTCTGAAAAAGGGAATCACCAAGAATGGTAACCTATTGTTCCCAGCTTTGCATATTGATCATTATGAGATTTTTGTCAAACTATCAGATTGTCAACTACAATCACTTGTTTTGGATTCTGATGTCATCCCATGTTCTTTCTGGCTGAGGCATCACACCCCCGTAAGTAAGACTTAGCACTTCAAACTTCAAATCTGCCAATAATCCATGAAACAGAAGACTTGTGCTTTTGTCAGACCTCTGTGTCACTCCCTCCCTCTTCCAACAGCCCTGTTCACGCCAAAGAGTTAAAAAGAAGAATGAAAATAGACATAAAGCTTAAGATACAGCAGAGAGTTGTTGAAGTCACCCTCCTAATTATTCAGTGTTTTGACTACTATTCCATGTTAAGCCCTATTTCTTTAAACAGTATGAACACAAATGCACGTGCAACGCACAGGTGGGACTGTGTGCCGCCTCAGCCTTCCTAAAGAGCCCCATTTGAATGCAGACTGGTATACCCACACACCTTCATCTTAAGAACACTAACAACTGCTGAAATCATGCAAATTTGGCACATAAGCGTTCCTGTATAGTTTTGACAGTACCTCTACAGTGTTCAGAAGCTGATGGGGCAATTTTTAGGATTTCTGTTGATGATACATGGAAGCTAAAACTTTCGTGTCAATATAACACCAGCCATTTGACTCCAGAGGACATGTCAACAGAAAGCTCCAGTGAGAGTTCATATATCACTACCATAATGAATATCACTGTAAGTGAATGATCTTGCAGCTGAATTTCTTAGATTACTAGTTAAATGCATCTTTGCCTAAGCAATGATTGTGGCTTTTGTATGTATCTGGCTTGTCTACAATGCAGCATGCTAAGAAACACTAATAGCCTCCTAAAGCTAACATTATGTGTTCAGTGCCACAAGTAACCACGTGATCACACAGTCTAATCTCCTCCAGGTGATCATTACATTTCATTCACATACCCTGTATTAATTGCAAAGATCTGCTTAAATGGAACCACTTCAATCCTCAGTAAACAGGTACCAGAGGCAGGTGTGATAGCAACCAGAGTGTCTACAGCACCAAAGGCTCCAGCAATAGCAAGGAAATGGCCTGAAGAACTTTGCCCAATCTCTGATGATTCCAGAGATGCAAAACCCACCAAATAACCACAGAAGAAATTCACACACTTGCATGCTGGGCAGGGAGGATGGTGAGTTTTTGACTACTGCAGGCAATGGCTGAAGCTATGAAGCAAAGATTTTTATTATAGCTAATGGTTTTCAGCAACTGCAGATGTTACTAGGCTGTTTCAAGTAACACAACCAATCCTGCTCTCCTCAAAGCTTGTAAAGGAAGCAGATAAGCAAGGGAAGAGAAGAAAAAGGTCTGAGTGTGGGAGTGGGTCATGTATTACTCAGAAATATTCCCCACAAAGCTTTCCCCACCGACACACTCTTCTTTTTAGCCTAAAACCTTGAATCTTTTCTGACATATGGGAATGAATTTCAAAGGCACAAAAAGACATTTTGTCTGCCAAATGTCTTCTGCCTCAGCTACAAGTTTGGTGTAAAAGTATAAACTGCTTTCTTTTTAAATAACATAAACATTATTTTGAGTCCAAGTGAAATAATTTTTCCACTACTTCATGAGAGTATCAGTTTTTTCCTACATTATAATGAGAATGGGTGGCTGTTTCGCTTTTTAAAATTACATACCTCAACATGACACCAAAGCCCTTCTTCTTTTTCTTTTCTGGATCTTCATTTTCTTCCTTCCTTTTCTTCTCTTTGATTTTAGATTTGCCCTTTTCCTTTTTCTTATCTTTCTCTCTATTTTTTTTGTCTTTTTTTGCTTTAGTTTCTACATCTTCTATTTCAGGGTTCCCTGGAAGGGCAGATTCCATGTTCTGAGCTTCTTGACCAGAGTGAGAACTCTTATCAGAGAAACCATCTGCACAGAATGAAAAAGAAGCAGTGAGGATGGCTAGAGGCCACCAAAATGCAAACACATGAGATGCAGCATGAGTGTCTAACAAAGTACTCAAATGATTCACAACACTTACTCATTTAATTGAATAATTTAAAAAGCAGACTAAACATATCTAGTGAATTCAAGCAGATTTCTGTTGTAAATTGAGTACAGAGTTGTTTTAGTGACTTGTTTTCTAGTTATTATTCCAGATACAAAAATTCTGACATAGTAAAACACCGTTCTATTTGAAATCTAGCTTGTTAACCTCCATCAGCTCGAGAAAACTGACATGCTGGGATACAAACACTGAGAGTTTACTTCAGCAAAGATTCTGGCGACTGACATAACCAACCTATGTAGCAAAAATGATTTCATTCACTCCGTGGAATCTATTTTAATGGCTGAAGCAGAAATACATAAACTGTCCTGTCTAGGTGGAGAACAACTGTGTTGTCTCTATTTGGGAGGCTCAGGATCCAAGCACAGTTTTATGTTTTGTGCTACAGGAGATGTATTTCCAGACTGGGGTCTATAAGCCCATGGTGACAGAATGAGCAGCAGGGTGCTATCAATACACTCTGCCTTGTCAGTAACAGGAAACAAATTTCCTGGTTGGAGAAGGGGGATTTGTAGATAACTCTGTAAAACAAGCAAGATAATTTTTAATGTAATCTGAAGAAGGCAGCTGCTTCTTGAAGTTGAAAAATATAATTATTTAAGGATCGAGTTCTAAACCTTCCAAGCTACCCCCACCCCAGTGGAAATGTGTGAAAGACTTTACACTAAACCCAGTCAAGGTTGGCTTGGGTACTGCAAAGACAGCTCTATGCAGTGGAAGACATGAGCAGCTTTTAAAATGTGATCAACTTCAATTGGACTAAATCACTTGCTTTTGTGCTTTATTGAGTTGGTCCTCAGCAGTGCTAAGTGAAAGTGGCTCCCTTAATAAGTGCTATTAGCAACATACCATCCTCTCCATCTTCAGGTCCATCATAAGACTTGTCAATGGCAGCTCGGAAACTCTCATTACACCCCCGACCACGGACCACATGAGGCCTGGGTCTGTGAAAAGGGAGTTCGTTCTTCTTAACTTCAGCCACAGCAGTCTGAAGACTTTCAAGAGAACTGGACTTCTTCAATCCCAGAGTAGGACCGAAATCTTTGCCAGAAGAGTCTGGAAAACAAATAGTTAAGCTTTGATACCTAAAACCACACAGAGGAATGAAACTAGTCAGATACATTTAATTGTGTATTTTATTACTTGGGGCCTTTGAAATAGTATGCAATCAATGTAATTTGTTCTAAAAATAACATTAAGTTAAACCTAGTTCAGTAGATATCCCCATTCAGACTTGGAAGGAATGGTATATAATTTACAGACCTGATAACAGTGATGGGCAATAGCTTGCTCACTCTGTGTCACTTCTAAAGCCTGCACCAGCAATAAGGATGGGGCTGCTTCTTCCCCTTTTGACAGCAATATCCAACTGGACACTGCTAGCAGTCTCAAGAACATTATCCTTAGACTCATGAAAACAAACACTGCTACACAACAGGAGTTTTGGTTTTTAGAATGAGTCAGGTTGTATGAACAGTTGATATTGTCAAACACATTTCTCCTGTGATAAGATATTATTAGTTCTCTCACAGTCTTATCCAACCTTTTTCTTCAAGCTGAAATTGGTACTGTGATATCAACATACACAGCACGTTTTTCAGGAAACAAATATTTCCAGCAAAGTACAGCTTAACATAAATGATGTTGCTGCCTCTTTCCTTGTTTATAGGCATTAGAAAGCACTTCATAAAAAAAGAGCAAATACCTTCCCAAGTCTTCCAAACCTTTCCTCTCTTTGAATGCTTGACTATCTGACTTTAGACAGACTTCATTTTGTGGCAGCATTAGTGTTAATTAGCATTAATATAATGATAGTAGAATAAGTAAAGAAAAAAGTCAGACGAATACATGCATACCAATCAATGAAGAAATTCCCAGCTTAATTTAAAAGCGTTTGTGGCATCCACTTAATTTTTATATGGCAGAGCAGTAAATGTGACATAGACACTGAGGAAGAGACTTTGCCTTGCAATATACCTTCTTTCTTTGAGAACATGAATGCTTTTGTTTTCAACTTTCAGGTGATACTAATGCAAGGAAAAGGAGAATATAAGAACAGAAGATCTTCACATGCATGTCCGTATATGGTCATGCCTGAAGAGATTCAAGGATCACAAAAAAGACAGCTATGTTAGTACTATATGCTGTGATTTTCACAATCCTAGCGTGCAGGTATTTCTGAACTAAAACAGTGTCATCAGTGGATTCTTAGAAGGAAAAAAAGCTGAGAATTGGCACCAAATAGAGACTCATCAGTAGTGTCTACATAAAGCAATTTACACTTCCATTACCTGCAGACTGATATGTAGCTGAAAATAAGGTAGGGGGGTGGTGGGTGGTGGTGTGAGGGGGTAGAGACAAAGAAGTTGTCCCTGTCCAAGGGAGGGATTGCTTGGTCACACAGTGCAACCTTCTTTTGTTCACTAATTGTCGTTCTGGAGACTACCATTATTGTCAAATTAGCAAGCGATAAAACTGATTTAGAGCAATGACTGGCATACAACATAAAGGTACTTAAAATCACTAAAAACTTGTGCATTAGTAAGAGGCACTGCGGTGCCTATCTCAGGATGGAAGGAGCAAAAGCAAGGGAAACATAATCACTGTAAAAGGCGGCAAAGTGAAAGCCGCTCTGATCAGCAGAGAAAAAGCTTTCTCGTTTTTCAGTCAGCAAACAGCTTTGATGGGTAGCTTTTGCAGAAGATAGGGCACAGTGGTATTTCTGGCAGAAAGCGGAGCTCTCAGCCAGGCTGGGTCACAGGCCTAATCCCAGGGCTGCCCGGGCAGAGGTGAGCGAAGGCATGCCAGGGGCCAGGGCTCCCTCCTCTGTGGGCAGCGGGCACCCAGGGCACTGCCTGCAGAGCCTCCGAGGAGCGGCGTGGCGTCCACTGAGGGACGGTTTAAAGGCAACTACAGCATCTGCCAGGAAGCAATGGCCACAGCCCCACCTCCAGAAGCGGGCAGCGCAGTGGCTGCGAAGGGCCACCGAAGGGCCACCGCTCTGCTCGGCGGGGCCGCAGGGATCAGCTGGCGCCCATGGCTCGGCCAGGTTCTGCAGCCGATGCTGGTTTCCAGGATGCTGGCGCTACCCGGGTATCTGAAACAGCTGTGTCCAAAGCCAGCGCAAAGGTATTTATATACACATCCCAGTACAAGCTGTACTACGTTAAACTAGTACTACCTGGGGAAAAAAAAAAGTCTCAGGTTAAATGCTGGTTAGAGCCTATCTTATATACAGCTAAACCAATTACTCAGACTGGAAGACTACTCTTAACATAGGAAGGCCATTCTGAAGAAAATCCAAGCCAACACCTAGGGTTTGGAGTGACAGGCTCAAACGTTCCATGTGCCAGCAAGCAAGCCTCTGCTCAGCCTCGCTGCACTTTGCCCTGTCCACAGTGATGCGGTTCTGAGGCACCTGGTTCAGTCAGGGTCGCCAAGAAAAAGTTCTTTGCCCAATACTTGCCTTAGAACAACTGCATGGGAAACTCAGAGTTATTGGCAAAGTATCTTTCTTTCTGTATAAATAGCCTTTATTTTGCTATTTTGTCCTAATAGGAAAGTCCCCCTGAGCAATTAATTTCAGTAATAGCTAACATTAACTTCCTGGGTTTTGATATTTTAAAGAGAACACTTACAGTGACTTTCATGTAGTATTTTCAGTTGGATACTAAAAAGAGGAAAAAAGAAACTAAATGGAACACTTTAGCTACCAAGTAAACTCAGAACACCACTACCTTGGAAAACTGATTCCCCCCCCCGCCCCCATGTCCACAAAAGAAATAAAATTGGCTTATGGTGACTTAATTGCCTAACATCATCAAATAAGCTATTACCTTAAAGGGCAATATAAAATGGCAAAGATTAATTGTATTTCTCCCTCACTGGCACAGAAAGTTAAATTTCCTCTGTGATCTTCCAGTGTCCTACCATTTAAAAGGTATCCTGATTTATTAAAAAACTTCCTGAGAACTTTTAGTCACAGATTAGCGTTAAGCATTTAGTTGCCCCCTTCTAAGATTGTAATAATTTAGTCTGAAATTTCACTGGCAAAATTGGAAGTTTCTCACTATTACCATGAAAATCCACCTGTGTAGAAGCATCTGAACCCAGGTGAAAAATAATTCCATTTTTTCTTATTGATGACAGTTGTAACAGTAGAACCTCATTAAGAAGGAGAGCATTCAGTCAAGGAGTTTACATCCTTGGACATTCTCACCAGGGTTTTCAGTGAGAACTTAGTTTTTCGCAATTCAGCTTTTATTTCTTTTTTCTTTCATTGTAAGGCTGCAGCAATCACATATTAGTGTACAACTAAAGATACAGAAGCTAAGGAGCTTCCCTAAGCAGGGAGAGCAGTCCCCCTGCTTTTGCAGGCAGCATCCACAGAAAAATGCACAAGACTCCCTAACAAACACGTACCGGATCCCAACTAGAGAAATTCCCCCCCCCCAGTACCTTTTCCATTTCTGTAGATCTTTAGGACTGCCATAAGCCTGAAAACATGATTTTTTTTCCTCATGGGTAAAAAAAAAAACAACCCCAAACAAACAAAAAAACCACAACACAGAACCAACCACCAAACAACAAAAAACTCCTCTCACCTTTTACAAGTTATTAACAGGCATTTCTGGGGGTGCATGGTATGTGTACATATCTAGCCCTACCCAGATTTTCAATACAAAAATGCAGTTTGGCAATGAGAATTTTAACTGTTCACTGTGTAAAAATATTTCTTCTTATAGATTTTAAATTCTTGAGCCCTCATTTTACTGCTTCTTGTAGAACAATGATAAAAAGTCAACTGAAGCATCCAATTTATTTTGGTTTTATAAATGGTGAATTACTTTATGCATCTCTGCTGAATTTATGAGCGGAAACAACAACTGACATCAGTACTTGCCTACAACTGGCTGAAACCAAGTTGCTGGTTCCTAGATGGTATCTGTAACCCATCACCCTTTAACTGAAAAATGGTATTAACATGTACCTTAATTTTCTGCTGAATGCCAACACGGCTACCACAGATTTTTTTTTTCTTAATATACCAGTAAAAGTAAACCTGCTTTCTATTCTTTTATTACTATTATTATTATTAGTTTCAGGTATTTCCAGGCTTCTCTTTTTCCACATCTGCACATTCTTTTCTTTTTTTATAGCCCATCAGAAGGAAACATGCCAAAAGCAAGATGTCAGTCATGAAAATCAAAGGGAAACAAATGACACAGCGTAGGCAATGCAAGCCACCCCAAAGGCACGTGTAGAGAGACTGGAATTGAAGAGAAGCCATGAATCACTGCCACTCTAAATGAAATACAACTCCTAAGATACCCTAAACAGTAAACATTGTATCTATTTATCATTAATTTTACTTTTTAGATAACGATTCTTCTTGAAAACTGATACTATATGAATATGTCTAAAGGCTAATATTTAGAGGAACGTGTGTGTGTGAGCTAGATTAATTTACTATTTACATTCTGAAAAATATAGTGAGGTAAAAAAACAGTTATAACAAAAAAAAGAATGGAAAGTAAAAGTTGTAACAGATTATAAATAGCCTGGCTCTGTATTTACTGGAGCCCTAAACACACACGCTCCTGGCTCCTACTGCATAGCACATAATGGAGGTGCATATGTTACTAAGGAAGAGAAAACGGTTATGAAAAACAATGGTTCTTCTACCCTGTGGGTACTGGGATGCTGGCGACAGCACGTGAGTGCTTTAAGCAGGCGAACAACTGTTGGTTCATGAAACACCAAGGCTGACTTCTTTTGCGGTAGGACTCAGAGTGAGATACACCAACAGCTTCTCAGGAAGCAGCTACAGCCCAGCGCCTGTTCTGCTTTGGACATACACCTCAGGTAATATTCCTGATGCCCACCTCAGCCTCACTGAACTTGGGCCTACCCCAAGTAGACCCCATCTGATCTCACTGCTCACTCTGTACTTTTCTCTAAAGGACTTGGGGCATGTTTAAAATATCTTTTGATATATATATGTTCCCATGATTTTCAAAATACTATCAATTCACAGATCACATATATGCTCCCCCCCCCGCCCCCAATTAATGTATTGCTAACCTTACATTGCCCCTGCAGAGATGAGGATAGCAAGGATGGTTTCAGAAACATCCCAACTTTTGTTCAGGAAGGGAAAAGCAGGATTTATGTTGTACAGAATCAAATGATATAGGCATCAGGCTGGTAAAATAGGCTCAGCAAAATTTAGTCAAAATATATATCCCTGCTGTAGGGAAACCTTTTCTATAAGAACGAACCAAATCTGTTACCCAAATGAAAGATGTCCAAAGATACAAAAGGCAAGAGACAGCCAGTAAGACTTGACTGCTTTACACTCCCCGTAGCTCCTTTTGGAAATTTATGTCTAAATAAATTGGTGTATAAGGTGAAAACTGTGAGTGTCTCACTTAAGGTCAAAAGATAAAACGTTTGGCATTATGACCAATCTCCACATGCCATAAACATGAGAAAATAAGTAGAAAGACATGGTTCTTGCCCACAGGGTTGGAACATCATATGGTGACTGACTTAATTCATGTTCAATCTTTCTTAACCATTTTGTTTAATGTAGTTTCATTTATTTCTGGTAGGATTCATAGTATGCACAACTGCAAAGGATTTTTTCCTCTCACTTCTACTTTTATATTCAGATACTTCCTCAATCATCAATCGATTCAATGCAGAGAATGATTTTGGAAGGAGGAATTTGAAAGTCATTACATCATTTAGCTTGTGATTTTCAAGTGAAGAGCTTTAATAGGACATTTTTGTAGAATAACCTTAAATCATACTGTAGCCTTTTCTTCAACACGAGTTTATACAGGTAGCTTAGAAAAGATTATGAAGGGCTTGATAAAAAGCAAGACAAAAATCACTATCTTGCACTCGCATATTAAAGACAGTATGTATCGTTTTGCTCATTTTATACCTCAAACCAAGCATTCCAAACTAGAAGCAGGAATACTGAACACAGAGGAACCCCACACCTGATGGGAGGGGGAAAAAGAAAAAGAAAAAAAATCTAAGAAGAGAAATCAGAGCATGGTAGAATTTAACAAGTTCTCTGATTAAAAAAACCAGCTACAGTCTGCAGATTTACAGATATTTCAATCTATTTTACTACATATAATGATTGCAATTTAGCCCATATTTGCACAAACTGCAATTTCAACTATGAATAACAGCAGTTCATGATTTGTACCCAGAGGATACACTGAGCTTTAGCCAAGTGAAGAGGAAAGGCTTGGAATAAGGCAGCCATTAGGCAAGAGGCACTACCGTCATCTTAGAAACATATGCTGGTGTCGCTGTTTTCTATAGTCTTATCACTAACAAACAACACCGCTGCAAAAGAACATGTTAAATATTTCAAAAAGAATAACATGTACAGCATTAAATGTCTCAAAAATGCTAATAAGTGTCACAGTGCAACAATATTAAAGCTAAGAATTAGGAGCAAAAGAAGAAAGAGGTTCAAGCAAAAGCACTCCAAGGAAGGGCACACACATTTGCTAGGTTACTGCTGAATGTTGGACAAAATGCAGCCAAGCCTGTCTTTGCACAAAAGAATGTCTGATGTTATCTGTTGCAATAATTAGTTTTCTTCATTTGGTTACACAAGTTTAACCTCTCAGATAACCTTCCACTTCACAGTATAGCTCCACATCCAGTGAAAAGTTTTCCTAGGCATTTGAATCCTTACTCCTCTAGCAGGCTAGTGTTCTCCCTCTAGTTGGTGCAAACTGAAGCACTTGCCCTTCAAACAGGTCCCAGTATAAATTAAGCTACTTGACCTTCTACAAAGCGGGAGCTTGCTCCTCAAGGATATTTATGTATATCAAATTGATTTTAGATATAGCTATTACAGCCCACTAGAGGAAAACAGCTATAGGAAAAGCAATGCAGACAGGAAGAGGTCCAGTTTTTAGAAAAATATGATTCCCTGGTGATTTCAGGCACCTTGTAAACTGATCGGTCTGGAATTGAGTAGCAGTAAAAAAAATCCAGTGCCCTGGGATTGCTTTACTGCTACTTCCACACCCACCCTCTGATAAGGTCAAACATTTCAATTGGGCTTTAAAAGATTGGGAAACGTGACACTTTCTGAGATTAATTGATATAAATTACATTTCTCAAACTAAACCAACATTTTTGTTCCCAGGCCAAAGTTTAACACGAAGTGAGAGTCCCTGCACTAATATTTAAACAAAGTCACTTTTAATGGTATGAGGCTAACATCTAGAGTGTTACTTTTGACCTGTGGGACAGAGGAGGAAACTTCTTCAGTAGCAGAACAAAAGAAAGCAAGACAACACTGACGTTAAATTCAAAGTTGTGATCTATTTCATTAAGCCTTAAGCCTGTTTTGAAATAAGCTGCTGTATTATTACTTGATCTTAGTCATCAAGCCTGAAATGATATTTTTAAAAATTACTAATTTAAATCAGAAGCAGCAAATGAAAAGGATGCAAAAAATATGTATTAAGCTTTGTATTCTTCGCTAATTCAAAATTTTTTTGGAGTTCTTTACATGTAAATGCAGAAAGAAATTTTCTCATACCAATCATTTTATTCACAATTAATTTTCTTTTTTACAAAGTGGTATGTCATTTTTATGCATCAAGTTTTGGCCTGGACACATTATTACAAACACTCATATAAGCTGCATGATAAAGATTGCGTTAAGCATCATTCAGGGATTAATTTAGGCTATGGCAACAACAAGGAAGATGATTATTGTAAAAGTGAAGCCAAGCCAACAATGAAAAATACATTTCAATTTCACCAATTTACCTTGCAATTTAAAAAAAAAAAAAATTATATAAACCCCTTCATTTGTGTATGCTTTTCCTTATCTCTGAACATTAAGACTAAGGGAAAAAAAAGCTAGATTTTTAACAAAATAACCTGGAAAAAGGATACCTTTTGCTAATAATGGCATTGCCTTTGTACACCTGACCAGAGTCTGATCAGTGAATCCTACATGCTTGAGATATTTATGAGCTCTCTTTATTGCTACCCCCCCAAACTGCCCAACAGCCGCTCTAATTTAAGATGCTCTAAATATTGTTGCCATGGGTGACACATGAACATGGAGTAAGGCAAAGCTCTGCTAATAAAAAGGCTTTCACAGCATTTCAGTCCTTGCTCATAAGTAAAGTTAAAATTTATGGCTTTTAAAATACTGGATCTGAGAGAGGTCAGGTTAAATGGCTGCTAGTAATAAAAGGAATCAATATGCCACAGCATCTGAAGCAGCCAGCAAACTAAATAAACACTTCATCCAAATCCACTTGGCCCTGAATTAAAAGAACATAAAATACTGTATTTATTTTGTTTGCCCTCCACCAGTCCGTGGTTTGCATCACTACATCCGCTAGAATTCGACAAAGAGCAAGCAACAAACATACGTTGGCCAAGTAGCAATTAAACTGTATGTCAAGGCTAGGAGCAATTAACTGGGCATTAACCTTATCAGGGAACCACTTCTGGATTAACCAACTACAAACAGGCAAACATCTCAGTCTGGGAAGATTCTGCAACGCGTATTTACAAAAGCTTCAGAGGACTCAGACTTTCTGTCTCAGGCACATACAGAGTAAATGAGCCATTTCCAATAATAACCCTTTATTCATAAACCCTGAACAAAACCAGCATCACCTTTTCCAGGGATCAACGTGTCCTGTTAGCACAGAAATCCAAGACAGTTTGTTCCTTACAGCACTTTAAAATAAAGCAGACCAAAAGAAGTAGTGAACTCGCAACTTTTACTCCTAATCTACAGTTGGTTCAGTTCATAGATTGATTTCCAGAAGCAGCTATGAAAACCTACTTTCTTCTGTTTATTTGCACATGTTTAAATAGAAAGTGCATAGGTTAATTTTCAGTTTCAGAAGTTAATGCACATTTTGCTTGAAGTTGCCAGCAGATAACCTGTAAAAAAAGGTACATCTACACCTGTAATCAACCTATCTATAAATACACACACACAGAGGCCATTCACGAAGGCATGCATATTTTTGAAATTGCTTTGTTTGTGAGTTTAATAATATTTGTCTTAAAAAAGTTTTGAAAAGTTGATGTCAAAATCCAGCTCTTGAATGGGAATATGCAGAATTNAAAATCCAGCTCTTGAATGGGAAGATGCAGAATGTTGTCAGACCTACTATTAACTAAAAGAAACAGTTACCTGGCACAGCTCTGACTCATAATCCCTACAGAATTTGAAAGGATTAGGTAGGTTTTCAGAAAAAGTCCTCAGCAAAGTTTACTTTTTATTTCCTGGTGAGATTTTTTTAAGATCATTTGAATGCTTAAAAATTTGGTAACAGTATTTTATTATAGATTCCTCACAGCTGAATCCATAGTTGTAGTGATACTGGGTCTTTAACCTAGCTTTATTTTACATGCTTCAA
>VZTL01015102.1:1311-12811 GCA_013400535.1 Scopus umbretta
TCCGCACGGCGGGGGCGGGCGGGCCGGGCGCTTGCCCCGGGCTGCGGGGGGCCGTGGGGTGCTGCAGCCGCCCTCTGCTCGCTCTGCCCCCCGGGGGGGGGCGCGACGGGGCGGCCGGAGCTCCGCGCATCGATATAGCATCATCCCTATAGATGTGCGCGCCGGGCCGGCGGCTCCGCAGCAGCGAGCTGGTCCCGCACGAATGCCGCAGGGGCCCGGCGGTTTGCCTCGCCGCTACGGTCGCCTTCCCACACGGCCGCGGGCTGCTCGGGGGCTGCTTTGTGCCTTCCTTCTGGGGGCTGCCTTGCGCCTTGTGGGCTGTTGCAGAGGCTGTTGCACCCACCCGCGCACAGCCCGTTGCGAGTGGGGAGCAGCAGAGCTGCGCTTCGCCTACAAATGGGTAAAACTTGGTACATGCGCTAAGCAGCACCTGCACCGCACCTCGCCGGGCGTGCGTCCGTCCTTGCTCCTGGTGCTGGCCCCTGGGCCAGCCTGGGAGGCATTGGCTGCCCTCCCCATGCCCGGCTCCCGGCGGGATGGGGCTGAGCCCTCTTTTGGGGAGCCAGGGAGCGGCTGAGCCCCGTTTTGGAGAGCCCGAGAGGTCCCGCACCTCAGGGCCGGACCCTTCCCCTCCAATCCCTTCTCCAAACCCCATTCTTTCCCCGACCCCTTTGGTGAGAACTGCTGGGCAAAGCATCCCCAGCACTGGGGTGATTATCACAGAAAAATAAAAGATCAAAACAACAGAGAGACAGTTCCGCTTCTTAAAGTTTGTGGCCCCCCGCAAACTCTGAAGATCCCCGGTGCAGGGCGGTAGTTAAACACGTTCAGACCTCTGCGTGCGGTACTGCCCTGGCTGCTCGTCTGTCCCAATCTCCCGCTCCCCACCAATCTTGCCCGCAATGCTTTATTCAGTTGCAATTTTCCCACAGTTCAGGCAGAATTCCTGGCGCCTGCATTATTTTTTCCCGCGCCTGCTTTCCCCCTCCCTCCTTCAAAAAAAAGAACCCCCCCCCAAAAAAAAAAAAAAAAACAGTTTAAAAAAGCCCTCCATCGTCGCTGCCCGCCGTTGGGAGCAGCGCAGAGGGCCTGCTGCCACCCCTCTTGCAGCACTCTGTCCCCAGGGCTGGAGGTGACCCACCCGTGAGACCCTCCTGCCCGTCGGGGCACCCCCGGGGGGGACACAGCTCTGCCCGCTCCCCCCGAGGGACGGGGCCCCGCAGCAGAGCCCCCGCCACCCCTGCCCACCAACCCGGGCGTTTCCAGGTGCCTAGGGCACAGCTGTGCTCCGCGCTGCTCAGCGTCATCTGAGCTCGGCTCTTACTTCACCAGAGTCTTCCTCAAAAGGCTGATAGTTACACTGGGATTTTATTTTATTTTTTTCCTGAAGAGAGCTTTCTGTCCCTTTTGGAGCTGCTGGAAACTCTGTCCTCTCTGGACTTCGAGGTGCCCTTTTGTTGTCCAGGCAGGTGGCATCGCCCCGATGGATGGGGATCGGGGCCTGAGCCTGCCCTGGGCCCCCCAGCCAGGGGGGAGGAGGGAAGGGGACCCCGGTCAGCCCTGCGGGGAAACAGCCCTGGGGTTAACCTGCAGCTTGGCAAACCAAACAGCCCCGGCTCCGTGCAGGCGAGTCCCCTGGGAGGTGAATGGATGGAGATCAGCCAGGAGTGAGCGGTGCTCCTGCTCCTCTGCCGGGAGGGGACAAGCTGCTCCTGGTGCCCCGGGGGCGACTCCCTGCAAGCCACTGGGGCAGAGAGGAGGTTTGGGATCTCACCGAGGCCTCAGTGCTACTTTGGTAACAAGCCAGACAGAACTAAGGTGAAGAGATGAGCAGCACTGGCCCCGTGCCCATGAACCTGGCAGGTGTGACCCGGCTCTTTGGGGTCCGGCACAAACGAGGTGGTCCATAAGGACTCGAGCAACGGGCACAGCTCAAGCACCTGTGGCCTCCACCGAGACGTTTAACTGGGGACCTTGCGCACAAGGAGTGAAATACAGCGGCTCTGCCCAGCAGAAGAGCAGCCCAGGAAGGGCGAGACGGTAGAAAAATGACCCTGAAGGCAAGAGCCACGGCCAAGCTCCTGTTAGAGGAGCTGGGACGAGGAGCGGTGACGGGGCCGGGACGGGTGCTCGAGGTCTGTGGCGGGTCCCTGGGGGTGCAGCAGGGACTGACCGGCTCTCCTGCCCGCTGGCTCCTCCGGAGACCCCGGGGGCAGCCCTCGCCGCCATCCCCCGGGGGCAGAGGCCGCTCCTCCCTGCATCCCCCAACCAAGCCAGAGGGGAAGCTCAGCCTGGGGGGAGCTGGAAGACACGCAGCCAACAAAATCCCTCATGCTTGTTTTACACCGAAAACGCCCCAGGATTTTTCCCACGTCAGTAGCATGATTTTTTTTGGTAATAAAAAGCATAACATTGTAACGAAGGCTTTCATCACTTCTTACACCGGGCATTGTGACTTTCCTGAAACAGAGCCTTTTGGCAGGGTCAGGATCAAATATTTGGTCTCTATTTAAATGAAGTATCGAGGTGATTTTTTTCTCTTTGCTGTTTCACTCTAGCAGAAACCCAATGCACTCCTTTGTTCCGGTTCAACTTCAGTGACTGGATTTTCTGAGGGGGAGAAGATGCTTCATTTTGTTAGAATGTGCTGGGCTGGTGGTAAAGAAAATCCTATTGATATGGCAAATGTTTCACCAAAAAAAAAAATCCCTTAAAATCATCCTCATTTACAGAATGTATATGTTTCTAACTTAATCAGTCATTACCTGGAAGCACCACGCAAAAATGGACCATGTCCTTCCATAGGCTGGGTGGTTCAAGCTGCAGATTTCAAGGAAAGTAGTTTCAAAAGAAGATTTTCAAAAAAGACATAACAAGTGCAGTAAGGCTGACAGTGATAGGAAAGAACCTACCGAGAAGCCAAACTATTAGGTTTTAATTTTTTTGAATTATTTTCCCAGCTTCTTGATTACGCACTTTCCACAGAAGGTCACCTTTCTTTAAAGCTGTGGGAGTGCAGATGTTATTTCAGAGATCAGTCTGTCTTTCTGATAATAATGACATATTTTGGCCGTACGGTGCTCATTTCCACACATAAGTTGTTCTTGCTATTTGAGACCGTGCCTATTACAGTAAAGATGTTGACCTTGGCAAGACACAATTGACATATAGATAGAGGCTGATTTTTTTTTTTTTTTGCGTTTTTCAATAATCCAGTATAAATGCTAATTTATTTCTGTGGCAGCTTGCCTAAAAGCAATAGTTTCTTCTAAATAATCAGCAATAGTCGCTCATTGCCGAGTTACGGTGTTGTGATCACAGTTGATGGCAGTTTGCCTTGATTCCGCTCTTACCAATAATTTGCAGAGATTAAAAGGGTCTTGGAAATGGAGGCTTAAAGAATTGCTTTCTAAAGACGTTGTTAGATTGAAAAAGGAACCTGGGGTTTCCAGTGCACTCTAAAATCATTTCCACATAAACCCCAGATTTAGTAGTTTTAAGTGTCAGTAAATGGCCTGTTCACAGGGAAAGAAAGATATTTATGCGGCGTAAAGAGATCTCTGCTCCTGCTGCTGATGTTGGTCTCGCTGCCTGTGCCTGGGTGGGTGTGCGTTCTCCCTTTCCAGGGGAAATCAAGCACTTAAAAAGTAATTGTGGGCAGGAATTAATGGCCGGGGTGTTTGCTCGGGGGAGCGGTGCTTGCCAGCAGGAACGCCTGGCGGTGCCACCGCAGGAGACGTTGTCGCAGATTTGGGGGTTTTGCTTATTCGGAAGTCGCTGGCAGGCTTGTGGAGGGATGGGCGTTATTCTCGCCGCACCTGACATCCAGCCACCCTTAGGGTTCCTCTCGTCCTGCCTCTCTTCACACAATGACAATTACCATCAGATGGTTACCATTTACGACATTTCTCCTTGTGACCGTAGGTTTTCCTTGTGTTGCTTTTTGGGCAAAAACCCACTAAACGTGTTGGGCTTCTCGAATCCTTCCCTGAAAGTCCTGCTTGCTAGATGGATGGTTTTTTTCCCTTGGGGCTTTTTTCCTGAGGAGCCTTTCTCACCCTTTTCCCAGCACCTGCAGCAAGCAGGGAGCCTGCAGTGCCTCTCAGATGCCGTGTGTTGGGCTGAAGCCGCCTCCCGAGCCCTCGACTATCCATCCCATCACCTGCTGCTCCTGGGAGGCACGGCCGTGCAGAGCCAGGGCACGTTTATCTGTCTGGCTGTGCCTGTCCCATCCTCGCTGACGGCTTGGGGCAGCGCCTGTCCCATCACCCGGGTGGGTGCTGGCTGTGCTCCCGAGAGAGCCCGCGAGGGTTCATTCCTCCTCTGCCCCTGGCGCCCAGGCACACGGACGCTGCATTTGGCTGCGTTAAACCCAGGGTGTGCAACCGCAGCTGGGTGTTGCACGCCTCCCGATCGCCTTTCGGAAGTAAACTCTTCCTGCAGCCATTTACCACGCTGTCAGTTTGGAGGGTGGCTGCAAACACTAGTGGTCCTTTCAGATTTTCTTCAGAACCGCTGGAGAAGATGCTGAGCAGCACAAGACCCCTCTAGAAACAGCCTGTGGGTTGGCAGTAGGTGCAGCTATCACCTGAGATCAGTTGCCGATCCTGTGTTAACGAGGATTATATTGATTTCATCCGGCACTGATTCTGTATTCAGTGAATCCCTTGGGCCTGGGTTAGATGATATCAGCAGTTACCTCTGCTAAGCGTGTTTTCCTCTTGTTGAAATAATGACAAGATCGTTCACCCCGATGCCTTTTGCAGATATTAACGGGCACTGACTCTGCTGACGGCTCCCGGTTCTTGCATTTCTTGCCAGCTGTTCGTGCCCGGCCATGGAGCGCCGGTGAGCTGGCAGCCCGCAGGGATGAGTCGGTGCGGCCGGCTGCTTGCGGCTCACACAGATGGGGGCTGTTATTAGAGCCTTGATTGACTGCTGCGTGGAGATGCACAAGCTTATGAAGGCAGGTGAGGTGCTCCCTAGGAGCTGCCGTGGGCTCTGCCCCACTTCTGCTTTGCCTGGTGCAGGGCTTGGGTGACAGCTTCTGGGGCCTTGGGAGTATGAGCCAGTTTCCCTCCTGCCTGTGGAAGGGGATGTTTCCAGCTACAGAGATCTCAGGTAAATGTCTTGTGCCCTCGGATCTGCCTGGAAAATGTTTCTGGCAAGAGAAACGTGGTGCTGTGTGGTGATGTCTCCTGTGGGGTTCTTGCGTGCAGGGAACATGGGTCCTCCCGGTTAAATGAAATACCCGGAGCTGCTATTAAGGTTTTCCTAACTATCGATGCAGCAGAAAATACTTCAATGCTGCGTGACAGTGGCATCTCATCCAGCTTTTCCTCAAATAACAGAACGTAAATATTTATTTGGCATCCCAGCCTTTTCTGCAAGGTTCACTGAACCCTGCACCGCTTCTGGCTAGCAGCGGGCTTGTGCTGCTGTTGGCTCCTTTGTGCTGTGCCGCAGCCTCCTGGCCAACTTCCCCTTCTCTCTTTGTTGATATAGTGTTCTTTTATTCCATATTGTTTTCCCTTCCTCTTTAATTAGTAGGGTTGAATAACAAGGCTGGCTTTCCTCGTCACTGCGCTGTGTGGGGCTCGATGATTTCTCTGCGAGAGAAATCTAACACCCGTAAAATCTGGGCTCCTGAGTTACTGCTCGGGTTATTTTCTGTCGCTGTTTGAAATTTCCTCCTGATGCAGGTTGCTCATAACTGCTTCTGGCTTTGGAAGAGGAGCCCTTTCACACAGCACGTGCCTGTTTGTCTGTCCACAGGTTGTACCTGGCCTGGGCTGTGCTTAGGGCTGGCAGAGGGATTATCGAAAGTCCTTGTGCTCCTTGGCAGCTTGATTAGAGGCGTGCGCAGGATGCCGGGGCTCTGTTATACCTCTGTGGCATTGGGGTGAATTTTAATGATGCCTCGCCTGTCCTGCTCTGTCGTCCAGGAGAGATCTTCCTGCTGATGCGGAGGGTACCCAAATCCATGTCGCTTCTCCCCTCAGTGCTTCCCCCAAGCCCCCTTACTTAAGTGTTTTACTAATTTAACACTAGTTTTTTGTCTCCTCATATCCATTCTCTCCTGTGCCCAGGTCAGAGAGCTGAGCTGAGCCCTTTGCCAGGTCTGACATCATTGCTGGTTTGCAAAACTCTGACCCCCAGTTTGTCCTGGGGTTTGCTGTAGCTGCTGGGTCCCCATCTGCCCGAGGTTTTCATGGCTGTGTGTCACTTTCCCTTCAGGAGGCCAAACTCTTCTGGGGTGCAGGAAGGCCCTCGGACACTGGTCTCTCTGCATGTTCTGGAGTGCATGTTGCAAACGGTTTATTTAGCAAACTGTACAAAGTGTTCTGTGTTAACAGGGAGGACTAAAGAGTCAAAGGCTGCCTGTATCCAGCCTGGAGAGTAGCTCGAGAAGTTAGACAGTCTTCAGACACAGAGTTGGGTCTACATAAAATCCCAGACAGGCATTTAGCAATACATGGGCTTCCTTTGGAAAGGGGGGGAAAAAAAAAAAAAGGTGAAAAAACCTCTATACTCATTTGATGATATCTCCTGATTTCTTTTGTTGGCATCCTTATGTCAGCACACGGTTGAGGTGACTCTTTGGGTTAGATTTAGATACCGTGTGAGGAAATCACAAAGTAGAGAGACTTCCTGAAGGATCCTCTCCATTGCCTTTGAAGCCAGAATAATATTCCTTGTACAATTAGAAGTAACCATAGTTACTCGGAGCCCTGGCTCCGGGAGGCTGAGCAGAGCAAGGCAGCAACCAGAGCAGGGAGAAAACACCTCTTTCGGAGGACGAGTTTCTGTGCAAGCCCTGTGGAGTAGGCTGAAGGACAGCGTGGGTGCAAGACCCAGCACAGGCTGGGGCATAGGGAAATGGCTTGTTTCCCAGGGATGCAGAGAGTGAGGGAAGCTGGTCCATGGGGCTTTGTTCATCAGTGGTGCAGGTGTGGGTGCTTGATGTTAAATGGCACTCAGCTGTGAAGCTGGGCTTTAAGGTTGTTTATTCCCTTGCCAATTGCTTGTGAAGGAAGGGCTCACATTGTCTGGTTGGATGAAGTGAAGGGAGCTAAGGAGCAGCTCCTGCTCATCCCACCTAGGAAAGGAGGACGTAGCCCTTCCCACGGGGCAGCGCGGGTGCGTGAGGTGAGGCTGCCTCCCTGGTGGCTATGGGGATTTGGCTGTTTTGGGAGATGAGGATTGTCATAGTGTCATCACTGACTGCCAAAAGCAGTGGGTAAAAGGGTAGAAATATTGTCCTCTTTCTTCCCTTCCTCAGTGTGTGTATGTCCCCCCCCCCCAGAGGGGGGACATGGTGGGGCTTGCATGCTGTAGAGCAGTACCCCCCATGGCAGCTTTGGGGTTTGCTCCCCTGTCCCCTGGCGTGGAAGGAGCCAGAGACCAGACATGCAGAGCTTTCTCACTGGGATAGACCTGCGGGAGCTGTGATGTGACAGCCAGCTCTGCTGCTGGATTGCCCCAAGTCAGGACCTTGCAAAGGGCACCTGGGCTTGCATGTGGCATGCTGGCACCCCAGTCGGCTTGAATGACTTGGCTGCTGGTGACTTCTGCGTGCAGGTCCCCAGGGTCGCTGGCATTGGGCAATTATGGGTGGTGGTGCCCCTGCAATGGGAGGACTGGAATATGCAGAATAAGAGAAGAAATATTCTCAAGAAATAAGAGGGGGATAATGGAGCCACCAGAAAGATGGTTTTCTAAAGAAGAAATCATGTCTGAGCTTTTTCTTTTAATTAAATTTCACTGAGGGAAGCCGATGCTTGTAAGATGACTTGCAGTACTGGCTATCAGGAATCAAGAGGTAACACTTGAAATTAATTAACCGAACGGAGCTTGGGTCTGAATGCTGTCACACAGACAGAGCAGAGCTGGGCTGGCATGCGAGGCGGTGGCTGGTGGTGGGGTGCAGGGTGGTCTTTGGCTGGGAGAGGGAGTCTCTGTGCCCTGGTCACCTCATTTCTCTGCCCTCTTGTGCAGAGGGAGGTTTCCCTTTAGGCTACCCTCCGCCTGCTCGGGGGTGTCCAGGCTGTCCGACAACTTGTGTGATGTGGGTGGGGTTTTTCAGACCTCACGAAGGACCACAAACCCTAGTGAAATATCAATGGACGTCACACTCCTCACTGGGAGGTAGTTTCTGCAAGGGCATCAGGCACTTCAGGCTGCCATCTCGTGCTGCTGGACCACTCCAGCGCACCCAGAGCATCCATGCACTCTGCAGTTGGGTACCAACTCGTCTTTGTGCCTCTTGGGTGCCTGTCAGCATCTCCAGGTACGGAAATAACTTTATAAATCCCACCAGGGTGAAGCCAGCTCTGGTTTGAGCACTGGGCAGCCACGTTACTCCGTTCTCTGCTGTGCTGTCCTGCTTGGCTCAGCCAGGATTAGTATCTCAATTATAACATTGCGGTGTTCCTGTAAAGGGTCAGCCTCTTGTGCAGGGCTGGCAAAGACCATGCAGACAATCTTTAAATCCAATTTATATATCTGGTGAGTCTGTAGCTTAGCCTCTTTTGGCTTTCAATGCATATGAAAGTTTGTGGGACAGCCTGGTATGGAGGCGATCCGAATCAAGGAGAGCAGAGCGATGCAGTGAACAGCCAGAGCTGGAAATAACAAGCCAGGTCAAGACTGAGTCAGGAAGAGTTGGTTAGACTGGTTTTACAAATGATGTGAACCTGGAGGGAGACTAGTTCTGCTCTCAAATGAGCAATTGGGAAAAAATTTATTTACTGAAAGAGTGGTCGAACATTGGAACAGGCTGCCCAGGGAGGTGGTGGAGTCACCAACGTGTAGATGTGGCACTTCGAGACACGGTTTAGTAGGCACGGTGGTGTTTAGTAGGGATGGTGTTGTTGGGTTGACAGTTGGACTAGATGATCTCAGAGGTCTTTTCCAACCTTAATGATTCTAAGTGGTGGCAAAAGGCACTGTGGAAAGGCATCTCCCAGCTTCTCCCCATAGAAATCCCCATCATTGCAGCCACCTTTGCCTAGATCCAAAGCTGTGGCATGGGGAAATTACCTTTGGCATTTGGAAGGCTGTAGGGGAGCGAGTGCCCTGCTGATGCCTTCCCAGCTTCTGGAATAGGCTGCTGCATCCCAAGGAGTGGCGTTCGCAGGCTGAGTTCCATGGTCCGTGGTACCCTCATGACTGATGAACATAACCGAGCCATTATTTCACTGCTCTCACCTGCGGGAGGCAGCACGTTGGGGGTGAAGAAAAAGCCTGGAAATGTCACATCTTTGAAGTGCTGAAATATGCCGTTGACAGGCATGTTAAAACAGCAGAGGCAAAGGAAAGAGAAGTTTGATACTTAAACATCTGCCTGGATGCTTTGTTCAAGAGGTGCTGGCCTTTTCCTGATTGCGTTAATAAAAGATTTCATTAGGTTAAAAAAAGAGGAAACTCAAGTTAAGGACCGTCTCTGCTGTGTGTTTTCTCCTTCTCAAGGCTATCTTCTTTTTTATACCCTGGGTTACTGTTCCAGTTTGTTGCTTTCTTCCCTTGCTGCTGCACGTGCTGTGCAGGCTCTGACCCATGAGTGTCACAGGCTTGCTGATGGTGCTTGTCACCAAGGAGTTGCAGTCTGCAAAGCAATAGTGGCATTTAAAAAAAAAAAAAAAAAGACTTAAAAAGAAGCATTGCCTTCTGTAACCAGCAGAGCAGATGGCAGCGGTGGCACTGCTGCCTGCGATGCTCTGGAGACGGGTGCCTGGCAGAGAGGCTTCATTTATCTGGTTACTCTTTACCCCTGAAGATCTCCTGCAGGTGGATGGGCAAGAGGGGGAAACTGAGAGTGCTGTGGGTGCCTGGGCACCATGCATGGAAGGAGCCACAGACACCTGTAAGTTCTCCTTTTGTTTTTTTGTTTGTTTGTTTTTTTTTTCCCCCACCACCCCTGCAGAGGCTTGCTCTGCCCCACAGCCCTTGGGTCATTCAGGGTGGGAACTGTGCCTAAGCCCCAGGGCCACTTATTTTCAGGGTGGGAACCTGTGCCTGGGCTGCTCCGTCATGCCTCGTAGGCTTGTGAGGGCTGGCCCAGAGCCCACAGCGGGGTGTGAGGTGTCCCATGCAGTGCTGTTCTGTGCTGGGTTCCAAGTACGGGTGAGTATGCTCCCCAGAGCCTGCGCTCACTGGCCATATCTGCTCAAGGGCAAGGGTAGGGCTGAGTGTCTTCTCAGGGGCTTTCTTTGGCTCTGGGCAAGAGCAAAAACCCATCTGGATGATTTTTAATGTGTTTTTTTTAATTCGCATTGCATGTCTGGTGTAAGGCCAGATTTAAAACACCCTGTCTGCGCTGGTCCATGGGGAAGCTGGTAACTCTGTGTGCTGATGTGCTCCTTTCCTGTCTGTGGGATGGAATTGCTACCCACGTGAGGTTTTTGAAGGCTTCAGGTCTACATGCAAAAAACGGCTGCGTCTTCATATCTACCCCATGCAAGGTGGGAACCGTGTTGCGAGAGGTGCTAGGAAGCTGGCTGATGGCCACTGTCACCATTGTGGTCACTAAAAATACAGAAACAAAATGTCCCAAAGGCTGGGGCAGGGGGAAAGGTGGGACGGACCTTACCTCTCTGGCAAGCAGCGGGGTTTTGGGCTGCGCAAACCGCTGCGAGCCCTGGGACCCCCCAGGGCAGAGCCTGCGGTGGTGCCGGGGGTCCCAGCAGCGAGATCACTGCCTGGCATGAGCTTCCCCTGTGTGGCTTCTCGGGGGAAGATGGCCAACAGCAGGAAGCTGGAAGATGACGGATTATTTCCCGTTCCTCTGTGATTCTGGCTAAGCTTACCGCTAAGGGATGGCGATTTGGGGCCCCGTTGTGTGGTCCGTGGCATACGAAATCCCCAACAGCAACCCTGCCGGGGCAGGCTTACACAGCAAGCGCATGCTGGTGTGGGGGTCCTGCTGCTTGAATATTTATAGCACCTTTGCTATGTTCATTCTAGCATTAAACTGCTAATTAATTATGACATTTGTACTACTTCATTTTTCACTGTGAATCTGCAGAACCTGGCAGGCAGTTAATTAGCTCTCTCTATGCAAAGGATACTAAGGAAAAATAATTGCTTGAGGAATCATCATCGCCTTCTCTCAGAAAGGTCTTACCTATGAGCTGGCTTAAAGCTTGCTAGATTTGCACTTTGAAAGATGCCTCTGCCAAAGGCCACTCCTTTGGAAGAGAGATTTGAAGGAAAAGGTTATCTCAGAGATGTGGCTCAGTGGGTGTTATTTAGTGCTTGTAAGTCCAAGGAAATCAATTATCTAAACAACTCCTGTTCTGGAATGGATTTCTTTATTCTTCTTTAAATATGCACTCATCTTTGTCTTCGTATTGATGTGTACAGCCAACAAACCTGAGATTGCGGGAGGGAAATCTGTCCTCCTCCGGGCTTCTCAAAGCTATTGCCTGGGGAAGGGTGAGGGTCTTCCCCCATCATGTTTTTGTTTATTTAAAAACAGAATTTAAAAAAAAAAAAAAAA
>VZTL01015103.1:0-15064 GCA_013400535.1 Scopus umbretta
CCAAAGAGCTAAGGCAGATTCCTAAATGATGACAAATTTCTCATTGAAGAGATGCTAGGAGTTGAGCTGCCTTAAAATGTTGCCAAGACCACAGGGAGTAAGAAGTATTTGTGAGCAGCCCTGATGTAAAGAGAAACTAGCTTTAGGGGCATGGAGCAGTGGAGGGAACAGCTCACTCAGGAGCAGGGACCTTCTCTGTGTAATAAATGCAGTGGTGAATATGGGTGTTATAATTGCAAAAGCTATAGTCATTGCCAGCTGGAGAACGACGCGGGTGAGCTATTTACAATTAATAAGCTTGGCGTACTTTGAAGATCAGAGAATCCACCCAGCATAACCTGTGGTTGATAATATAGGCCGTGGATAGTCCTTCCCTGATGCCGGTAACCCATGGTGCAGCTTTGCAGTTGCTGTGGGCCAGCCTGAGGCCACCATGCTCCTGCTCGCTCTCCCCTTCCAGTGCCTCTCTGGACTTGTGTTCATTCTCTGTCCTTTGTCCTACCTCTGATGGCTGTGAAGCCAACCTGAAACTACCAAAAGAAGTGTAGCTTTCAGTCTGCTCCGTAACTGCAAAGTGTTGAATGAGGTGGGATGACATAGCCGGGGATGAGAAGGCTGCCCTTGGTCTGAGCAGATGAAACCACCAGATTAGTGGTGGTGTTAAAGCATCTCTCTCAGAGATCCCATATGGTCCTGAATCAGAAATGTTGATGTTCAGAAACTCAATTATTGTCCTTTATTTTGTACCTGGGTTAAATTAGTATTTTCAGGAGCACAGCGCTACCTTCAGCTATGTCACTAGAACATCCTCCTCTTTGACAGAAAAGTTTTTTTTTCTCTACTTGTCATATTAGAAATTGAAAAACTTGAAGAAATCTACAACCTGCCCATGAGGTTCCAGTGATTTGATACACGGACAGGAGAGAGGGTAGGGTTTCAAAAATAAAATAGCATTTGCAGACCTTGCCCTCCTGTGATATTCAACAAAAGTCATGGTCTAACTAGCATTTATGACTTTTAAAAACCTTTATCATGGGGCCTCAGTGGTGGCAGCAAGCTTAGTGTTTGAATAACTACAGCATGTGCATAAAAAACAAGGCTCAAATTCCAGTCAATAATGGGCAATATTCAGATGACAGAGGCAAGGAACGGATTTATTTGCTAAGGTGCGATTTATATATTTGAAGATTAGAAAAAGAAAATAATATGGACGTAACAATTTAAAAAAACCCAGCCCTTTAGGCAAGAATCATTTATGTGTTATATTTTCTTCAAAGGGAAAACCAGTATCCCTATAGGCTAAGGTACAAATGGGTGAAACCAGCTGACAAGGAACTGACAAGGTCAGTTGTAAACCAGCTAGTGAAAAGCACCATCAGCTACAGTAGGAAATACTAGAAAGCTGATGGTGCTTCTTGCTGCAATGAATTTTTAACTGTCCCCATTTAAACAGTTTCTTTGGCTACACGTGAAACTGCCTAAATCGTACTGAAACCAGTGAAAAATTGGGTTTTGATTTTTGTTATGCCACTAAAAATATCCTTTCTCCTCCCAATGTTCTGCTCTATTCCCATTTTATCCCGTCTTTTACTACCTGAAAATCTTCTGGCTGGTGATGACTTTTTTTTTTTTTTTTTAAATGTTGGATCTTGTGCCTATATTCTGCTACTGTTCCCAGCACCTGATATTACTCTCATTGCTCAGACTGTGTCATGGTCTTCAACCCTGTGGGACCACAGCCTATAGATGAGCCCTTATACTCGGCAAGGCCCTGTCCCCTCTACAAGCTCATAGATTTGTGCAGGTTTTGGGTATAATCTTGGCCTGTACATTTTGTGATCTTGCAACAATGCAATGAAGATGACAAAAAAGATGCTGAAGACAAAGAATTGCTTTAAAGATCTAAAAGACAAACATAATGCTAATAGAGTGTATAAATTTACTAACCTCTAGTATTGAAACACTGGACAAGAGCAGAGAATTTTGCTTCCTAAATGCTACATGAAAGCTGAAACTATCATGAAGGTAGAAGAGCAGATTGGAAAACCTTGGAAGAGCAGCTGAGAAGAACACAGGAGTATGCTGGAAGAGAGAGTGCATCAGCCAGGAGCTCTTGGAAAAAGTTAGGCTGGGGGGGGTGATGACATGATGATAGCAATATAAATAAGTGAAAGGAAATGGCATGAAAGAAAGGAAGAGGGTTATCTGAATTATCTAGAAAGTGGCTGAACAGAGTTTGGCCTAAAATTAAAAATGGATAAAGGATCAGTCTAGACATAAGGAAAAAAATTCATTACCTTGATCATGCCTGGAATAGAGTGCCAAACTGTAGCAGAGGCAATGACATGGGTGGGTGAGACTAGATAGGATAAGACAATAGCAAGAATAAAGTAAGGAAATAATCTTTGTGGTGTGGGCGACTGGAGTGGATGACCCAATTCATGTTTTTCCAGGCCTAGCTGTCTATATATAGTTCAAGGGAGGCAGAAAGTAAAGCTTGTGCACTTGTCAGTGGTGGTTGGCTACAATGGCACACAATAGGCTTCCCGTGCCTCTGTCCAGTTTCACAGAGATGCGGCTGTGAGGGAGGACTGCCAGCCCAACACTTGGCAGAGGTCAGGTTGCACAAAGTGCCATGAAATGAAAAAGAGATAAGCCATCAGCCACAGTCGTGGCGCTCAAATCTTCCAGGCTTTGGCAATTTCAAACTGCGACTGGAGCGATTGTCTTGGATGCCTAAGTTGCCTTGAACTGCCCAAGTCTGTTATACACAGACCCATCATCCTTGCACCAACTTCATTATTCATACATCTGCTGCCTTTAAACAAATCCTTTCACCTCACTTCATCTCCAGTGTGGTAATGTGTACTGTGCACCCCAGCAGATGATATTAACAGGGTGGCTGCAGGCTCACTAGTATCAGTTTCACACACACGCAAAAAATCACATCTGCACCTATTTCTGTTTTGTTTTATACTCCCTACAGTGGAATGAGAAAGAATAATACGAAAAAAATGAAGGTTATGAGAAGCATGAATTTGCCATGCTGCTTTTTTCGTTTGCTCATGATGTCAGGGTTTGGGAATTTTTTTTTTTCTTCCCCCCTGTAATATGTGTTAATGCAACCTCAGTCTGCTTCAGAAGAAGGACACCAAAGGAAAACGTCCATTAGAAGACCTTTTGACCCCTTCTGTTTGTTCTGCTTGGGAATTTTTTTGTTTAATTTTGTAGTGATAGGCCCATACTAGGCTAAAATGAACATTTAAAGGAAGTAACCCTAAATGTGCCTTCAGGTCCATTCTCTCAGCCCAGATGGGAACAGAAGTGAGATCTTGAAATTCTCCTTCTTGCAAAGAGAAGGGGCCTGCATTTGTAACTTAGTGAGTCATTTTTCCCATACTTGGCATTCAGCAAGCTCTTCAGAGAGTTGCAGTTATGTGCCAGAGACATACTAAAAGAGAAGAAGCAAGATTTGGAAGTGGACAAGTACTGCATGTTGTTACGCACCAAGATGCTGCCTGCACACCCGTTGGGCTGTGGGTATAGGTGTGCAAATATTCAGGTGGCAATCATCTTACATTTATGTAGGTCTTCATGTGGCAAATACTGATCCTGTGCCCCAGTAAAGGCAGTGCAAGTTTTGCTGCCGATTGCTGCTCAGAATGGACACCATGGATTTGGAGGAATTTCTCAGGAGAGAAAAGAAAACTGAGGGCTGCCTGCAAACCCTGAGGAGGGAAGAGGTTGAAAAGGTGGCAAATACTTCCTTAAAAATCAGAAAGTAAAAGGACTGAATGTTGTGACACTGGGTCAAAAGTTGCTGGGTTTGGGTGGCAATTCATTCTGAATTGTCCTTTTCCAATCTGTTTCACTGGAAAATTCCTAACGTGCCCTAGCTGCTATCCAAGGACACTGGAAGAAACTAAAAGGTAGCAAGTTCAAAGCTGAGAAAAGGAACTATTTTCCCCTGCATGATATAATTCAACTATGAAACTCATTACTGCAGGCTGTCACTGGGGTCAGGAATTTATGAAGACTCCGAAAGCACTGAGAGTGTATGCTGATGATGAGCGTATTTGTAATTCTATTAAGTAATACCACAAAAATAGGTTTGGGGAGGGCTGTTTAGGATGAGACCTTTATTGATCTCTCATGTTATAATGGCATGAAGTGTAATTGTATTACATATAGGTATATACTGCAGAGGCAATTCCTTGTGGTTCTCCCATATACATATCCAACAAGTTTTGGTGCTGGTCGTTACAAGAGCAACTGTACTGGCTTGATGGGATCTCATCCTGATTTGATGAGAGAGGCTTAAATATTAAGCCTCCATATTAAACATTAAGCCTCATCTTTGCACTGAAGATGTTAAATTTGAGGGTTTAGTCTCTTGATGTTCTGAGCTGCCTTAGCTCCCACTGGAAATGTATAAAAAATGAGGATTGTACACTTCATATCTGTTTGGGCCCATGTTGTTGAGGCAAAGGAGAAGGGGAATGGGCAGCATTTTCTGGGGTGTCAAATCTGTGCAGGGCACAGATTGTGGGTACAATAGGTCCCATAAAGGAAGGGGAGTCTGTAGGAGGAATTGGATGTTTGGCAGATGATACTTCAAATTCCTGAACTGCAAAGAAATGGGCCAGGTGTATGCTGACAGTTGCTGCCTCACAAATTTTGCTAGGTGGGTAATGTCAGCACTTCTAGCACAGAAAAATCACCTTGGGCATGATTCACCTCACCTAATTTTAGCCGCTTAAGACTAAGTCTAGTCATCCGGGGTCCCTATATCCTCAGAAGAAAAAGCAAAGCCTGTCTACAGGGTGATTCATCCCTGTCGTCTCTGATATTTGTCATGAAATGGGTTGAGTCCTCCTCAAAAGAGCTCATCCCTTTCCACTGACTGCAGCGGGAGCCCAGACACACCAGGTCATGCCAGATGCCTAACACTGAGATGACTCATGTGAGGTGAGATAAGTATCCCTCCCTGGATAGCTGTGTTCACATAAGCAACAACAAAAAGCACAAATAAACCTATTTTTTCGCTACACGATGTAAATTGTACACATACCAGGGGAGAGAAGGTTGCCTTCAGAGGTACCCAGCTGATGTTAGCAAGGTCCCACAGCTATATTCCTCTCCTTTTCAGCTCTCAGACTTTAATCTGTACCTGTGAAGTCCTTGTCTACTTCTCTCTTTAGAAAAGTGGAGTAATAGCAGATAGAGCTGAGAAAAATGTAAGAACGCAGGAGTCTATCAACCCTGGTGTGCCCCAAAGCTTGCTTGCTTGCTTTTTCTCCTGCTGTATCTGATGGTCTAATGAAAAATACTCAGTCTGCCTATAAACTTTATAAAACTTTATAAACTTTAAACTGCCTCCTACCATCAAGGCAGCTACAAAGCCACCATTACCTTGCTCGCAGCGGATCTTTGGTAAAGAACATGTGCTAAACCTGTAATGAGATGAACTTGTGTTTTTAACACAGGCACTCATCTACTGGTACCTCAAGCCAGCAGGACTGCTTGCATCTTCTAAAATTAGAATATACTTAAGCATCTCATAATGAATCTCATTTTCTTCTGAAAATGGCAACTTTTGTGGCTTTTTCACTTAAGAACTTGAGAGGCCACACATCTGTGAAAGAAGTACTTTCTGTGCAAATCCTTTTCCAGAACTCTGGAAGTTTCTCTGATAAGAAAATCATAGGAAGCAGAAATGAATGACAACAAAAATACATGGGACAATATTACTCATACAATGACTCTGTTGCTTAAAGCAAGATAAAAAAAAAATTCCCCACAAAACCTCAGAGGAGAAGCATGCAGGGAATTTCTGTATTTTGCAAATCCCTTGTTTTGGGTGCGTACGTAAGAGTGTTCGCCATCCAGGAGGATTCTTACTCTTAGGTAGATACTTGCTGTCCTTCTATGGAAATATAAAGTAAGTTGTGCAAATAGAGGCCACAAGTAGACATTCGTCTCCCACCAGCGAGGAATGTGGGTGTGGATTGTGCAGGGCTCCAGCCCAGCCCCTCTGGGGCACTGCCCTAGTGCGCCCCGAGAACAATAACCACCAGAACATGCTGAGAAACCTTTGGAGAAGGGAAAAGAAAAGAAAAGGGGAAAAAAACCAAACCAAAACAAAAAACAGTGCAGACTTTAACAGGCTAGTGCGTTGCTTGGTGCTATTTCCAGAGGTAAATGACACACAGGGATGCTGACATGCACATGCACCATTTGCTCACCTGCAGTGGATGCTCGCTGCAGCGGGTAGCTGACGTTGCAGCACAGAGAGCGCAGCAGCTCAGGTGCCTCCCAAGGGCAAATCATCCTCAGATGAGCTGCGAGAGCCCCACCAACCTGTCACTCAGTGGGGCATCCCTGAGTTGTGGCAAAGCAGAAGGCTGGAAATGCTGCCATTTAGGGGACTCGTGGTGGAGAGATGAGAAATCAGCAGCAGCTGAAGCACAATAACATCTTAAAACAGCTAGTTATGTATTTGCTGCCATCTGTCTCTGTTTTGCTAGCCCACTCGTTTAGACTTCATGCGTACCAAAGCAATTAAGTNTTTTGTCTGTGGGCACGCATGTCTGAAAATATTTGGCTTTTGACAAATGTCTCTCAGCCACTACAAACAGATGTTGCTTTTCTTTTTTGCTTCAGTTTCCCCAGAAGCAAACGCAGTGGAAGTAAGCAAACTCTTATTTCCTTTAGCTCTGGGTCTGTACTTCAGACCTCAGCAAATGCAGTTTAAGTAAAGCCATTTTCCAGTGTAGATCTTCTTAACTGCCAGTTCTTTATGTGACCCAAAGCAAGCTGTATCATGGGTATGACTTGTTAGCTTACACTGTATTAAAAAAAAAGAAAAATGTAATGCAGAGGCTGGTTGTAGATGGCAAGTCTGCAAAATTATGTTTAAAGAAAGAAAAAATAATTGAAGAAATAGACTGGAATACAGACAAAGCTGATGACTTGTTACTAGGTTTACTTATAGCTGTTGTACTGCTAAGGAGTGATAGTTTACAGAACCAGGGGACCAGTGCATCCTCCCCATGCTGAACCTCTGGTTGGTCAGTTAGTTTTGGAGGGGGAGAATTATTAGCTATGCCCAAGATAAGTGCATGTCACTCATCATGTCTTGTAAGTGTTACTTTATGTAGTAATCAACAGAAAACATCACTTTTGGTGCATCGGGTCAAGTTACAAAGTTTGGAAATAGTACATAGGAGGGATTTCTGGGGCACATCTTAGGTGCCAGCAACTGCTTTTCATACCAGGACTACCTGAGTCTCCTTGGCAGAAGCAGAGCTCAGCTGTGGTGGGTTGTTTGGGTTTTTTTTGTGTTTTTTTTTTTTTTATTTCCCACATGGAGGCTGATTGCATGCCCAAAACCATCTTTGCAGGGAAAAAGGTGAGATGGGCTAGTCAGAAAGCATGAGGAAATAGCATTCAAAATTTTACCCTTTTAGAAGAAAAGCAATAAGTTTCTGCCAGCTCTGGCTGGGAATTAGCTTTTTCACTTCTGGTTCCAGCTCAGTTGTGGTGGTGGAGGGAGCTGGGGCTTAGTGGGATCTCTCGGCTCCCCCCAGCTAGGTTACCTGCTTTGGCATCAACATGGCTGTACTGCCAGGGGCAGTTTGGCCTGTGCTTCACTCCAGGGACTGCACCCTGCCTTCCTTCATTTCCCAGGCTCTTTGGGGTTTGATGGGTCATCTTGGTCTGCTGGCCTTACCCAACGTCTTTGCCATTACCCTGGGCTCCATCGATCCTGTTTTCTTTTTCCAAACTCCCTAAACCAGCAACTCGACAACCGCAGTGAGAGTTTTGGGAGAGACAGTCAGACAACAAAACAATGCCCCCAGACCTGCAAATTTATTTAACACTTGCTTTTTGAGGCATGCAACTTGCTGACACCCTTCAAAGTGAGTGACTGCCTTTCTCTCACGCTGGCAGCCTGGAATGAAGAAGCCACCTTGCCTGGGGGGACACCTGTGGCTATGAGTGACAGGCCTCTGCACAGCAATTAATCTGCCAGCCGGCTTTGGCTGCTGCACGGGAATTTGGGACAAATAACATGGACACCCGCTCTCGGCAGGGACAGGGCAGCGGGGTTCTCGCATGGCGGGGATACAGGAGCTGTCAGCAGCTGTGGGAGCTGGCCACAGAGGGCCAGCAGCAGGCTGCCTAGCTTGAAAAGCATTCAAAGTCCACTGGATCTTCACGTGGCTGGAGCTTAACATAGGCATGAAAAGGTAGCCTTCAGCCAAATGCAAGCACAGCCCAGATGTTGTTATACAGCTAGCACTGCCTGACTTTGCCAATTAAATCAGGCCATTCTCCTATTTGTTTGCTTGTTTGTTTATTTGTTTCAAAATGAGACGGGAACTTCTTTTTTGTATTCTGTAGTTGTAATTTGATTTGTCCTAGCTTTTCGTGTGTTGTTGAGACAAGCTGAGTGGAAATTCCAGTTGCATGCTTTCATTTGTTCCCCCTTGGCATGCAGGTTACGGGAATAGGGCTACAGGCCCATTGGCCTGTGTGTCATTAATCTTCTGGGAACAATGAGAAGAGAGCATTTGAATGTGTCTTGGCTTTTCCGGCAGGCTCTGTCTGAAGGACTTCTCATTTATGCAGCAAGAATAACAAAAAAAAAGGGGGGGGGGAGGCGAGGGGAGAAGAACAATAAAAGGAATCCTTGAGAGGAGACTGCATGTGTCTCTGGGTGTCCATCAGCCTCGCTGGATGTGGGCTACTTCCCAATACCAGGAATGAAAGCCCGTTATCACAGCAAGGGTCAGGGGAGAAGGCTCCCATTCAGGCGTCCAGAACGCAAATAGTTGAATAGATGCTGCTATTGATGAAGAGCTGTGGCTGTAGACAACTGTGGCCCTCCCCTAAAAGTTTTCTGAAGGCAAGGCAGAAGGCTGGTATCTGCAAACAGGCAGGTTGCAGCTCATCATGGCTCTTGCTGGAGAGCAACCATTAACCTTAGTGGATGAGGGAAAGGCTGTGGATGTTGTCTACCTAGACTTTAGTAAAGCCTTTGACACCATTTCCCACAGCATTCTTCTGGAGAAACTGGCTGCTCATGGCTTGGACAGGTGTACTCTTCACTGGGTTAAAAATTGGTTGGATGGCCAGGCCCAAAGAGTGGTGGTGAATGGAGTTAAATCCAGATGGCACCTGGTCACAAGTGGCGTTTCCCCAGAGCTCAGTACTGGGGCTAGTTCTGTTTAATGTCTTATCAATGATATGGATGAGGGGATTGAGTGCAAGTTTGCAGACAACACCAAACTGGGTGGGACTGTTGATTTGCTGGAGGGTAGGAAGGCTCTACAGAGGGTTCTGGACAGACTGGATCAATGGACAGAGGCCAATTGTATGAGGTTCAACAAGGCCAAGTGTCAGGTCCTGCACTTGGGTCACAACAACCCCATGCAATGCTACAGGCTTGGGGAAGAGTGACTGGAAAGCTGCCAGGCAGAAAAGGACCTGGGGGTGCTGGTTGATGGCCGGCTGAACATGAGCCAGCAGTGTGCCCAGGTGGCCGAGGCGGCCAACGGCATCCTGGCTTGTATCAGGAATAGTGTGGCCAGGAGGACTAGGGAAATGATGGTTCCCCTGTACTCGGCACTGATGAGGCTGCACCTCGAATACTGTGTTGAGTTTTGGGCCCCTCACTACGAGAAAGACATTGAGGTGCTGGAGCATGTCAAGAGAAGGGCAACGAAGCTGGTGAAGGGCCTGGAGAACAAGCCTTATGAGGAGTGGCTGAGGGAACTGGGGTTGTTTATCTTGGAGAAGAGGAGGCTGAAGGGAGACCTGATCGCTCTCTACAACTACCTGAAAGGAGGTTGTAGCGAGGTAGGTGTTCGTCTCTTTTTCCCAAGGAACAAGTGATAGGATGAGAGGAAATGGCCTCGAGTTGCACCAGGGAAGGTTTAGATTGGATATTAGGAAAAATTTCTTCACTGAAAGGGTTATCAAACATTGGAACGGGCTGCCCAGGGAACTGGTTGAGTCCTCATCCCTGGAGGTATTTAAAAGATGTGTCGATGTGGTGCTTAGGGACATGGTTTAGTGGAAGACTTGGCAGTGTTAGGTTAATGATTGGACTTGATGATCTGAAACATCTTTTCCGACCTAAACGATTCTATGATTCTATAACTCTATGTGTGGGATTTCCCTGTCCTCGCTGCTGCTTACTTGTCACACTTACCCAGTTACCTCTCCCATACACTCTGTGGTGTGGGGTTGCTGTTTATTTAAACAGTTACTGGACTGAATTTACAGGGAGCCGACCAGGATGAGGCTTCTAGGACCAGGGATTCACCAGGGATTCACAGCTTCCCCACTTCAGGTGTTTCTTCCCTGCAAACCTGGGTTTTAAGGTGCAATGTGCAAATTTCTTTTGCAGGCACATGTATTTTAGTTCATTGTTTGGCCTAAGGATTTCCAGACTGGCTGGTAAGATAGGTGTCTGAGGAAACCTCGGAGTGTTGATTATAGGGCTTGGCGGGCAGCAAGAATTCCATTTTGCAAAATATTTCAAGGTGTTGACACTTGTGTCAAAGTGCAATGAAACCAAGACTCTGCCAATTGTTTTTGCCAAAAATAAAATAAAAATAATAATATGGGGGAAGAAAGAAAAAAAAATACACACTGCACAACAGCCTACAGCTCAGACTTGCAGCTATTCACTTGAGAAGTGGTCTGTAATCTGGAAGAGGAAAAGCACTCCTACCACCAGCCCACTTACCATCCTAGGGTGTGCCTCCCTAGGCTAGAGGTCCTTTTCTGCACCCAAGAAAACAAATGTTTTCTATATTCCTTACTGAAAAATGAGCAAGAAAAAAAAGAATAGGTCCCTGAGGAAAGCTTCAGTTTTAATCTATTGCCTTTCAAGGAAACACCCCCTCCCTGTTTTTAATCTTCCCTGCCATCTCCAATTATAGCATTCTTTTTGCGTGTTCTCTACTGCGGAAAGGATCACAGTAGGTCCCGTGCTCTTGGAATTGCTTATCTTTTTCCAGTTGGGTGAAAAAAATAATAAGAATTACAAAAGCATTCTAAGAATATTTTGGTGTTCAGCTTCCCTATGAGCAGTGTTGTGCCTTTGAATGTTAAATTTCTGCTAATCCTGCAGTGGATTACTAATGAGATCCAAACAAGTGTCCTTACCTTTCTGGAAAACTGATGTTCTCAGGCAAAAAGAGGAAAGAGGGGGCAGAAAGATGTTTTACAGAGAAGAAGGGGGGGATGTGTGAGAGAAATGACATCGTGCTCAGCTGGACTGGCCAGCTAGGAGGGAAGTGGTGGCTGTAAGTGGAAGAGCAGGCTCCCGCCACCCTGCAGCTCCTGCCCTGCCTCCATGGGCAAGTGCAGAAGGCCTCTCCCTTCAGGAGAAAGCCCCAGGTGTTGCCAGCAGCTCTCTTCAATGCCCTGCCCAAGCATTTTGGCTTATGGGACCAGACTGGCTATCTCAGCCTTACCACCTCCTGCCGTCTCGATCTTTAGGCATAAAGAAGTAGACTCAAGGTGTTGCCCAATATCCGTTTCTAGCTTTGGTCTCCACAGTGGAGAATGCCTCTCTCATCTTAGGGATTTTCTGTCCCCCTGTAGTATGGGCAAGGAGGGAGAGTTCATCAAGGTGATAATTTTAAGGTTTTTCCCAAGGTTTTGGTGGGTCTGTCTTGGAGAAGTTAGCAAATGGTCTGCAAGACAACGTCCAACAAGCTTGCTTATTGCAGTCTGGGTGTATTTACTCTAGAATAAATAATATTATTGATAAGGAAATAATAACTAATATGTCTCAGAGATTTAATTGTGTGTTAGTGGAATTTTCATTAGTGAAACAATTAAAGGATTAGACCTTACAAACTGAAACTGCCTGACTGAACGGTGCCTGAGAAATTGTGTTCAGATGGGAACTGCTGGGAAAATATCAATTTACAAGTCAGCAGGAAAGCTGGAAAACATAAGTATATTTAAAACAAAAAAATGAATGGCTTGACAGAAATGTGTATTTTAATAACATAGTAATTAATATGCTCTGCAGTTTTAAAAATTAGTGATGGGACTTTCCCTTGATCAGAATTAAAGCACTGCAGCTTCGCAAAGAGAAACCCCATGAGTGGAGCAGCATATCTGAAAGTTCATAGTGAAAGGGTAACTGCTAAAAAAAAACAAAATCTTGTATTTCAGCATATCTGCAGGAAGTCAGGAAAACCCAAGTATCTTTTAAATTCAGTTTGTAGTTTTATAGAAAGTGAAATCAAACCAAATACTTTAGTGTTGCTGTTAAAATGTTCTCAAGAAAACTGGTAATTTTTGGTTGTATCTAGGAAAGAAAGCGAAGTCCCCCATTTGTGGCCACCAAGTCTTGCACAGGAGCCAGCCTGCAGTTGGCAAGGGAGCCACATTTATCATTAATCTTTCACTCCCCTTTCATCAATTTCCCAGTGAAAGAGGGAGAACCCAGGAGAGGGCCTATCCCAGTGAGGGGCTGGTGGGATCCATCATCATCTGCAGCAAAAGCAATGAAGGGCAGAAGCCTCTGATAGATCTGGGTCCAGCAGAAGCTTAGCAGCAATGAGTATAGCTGAACCGAACACCTGCTTGGCCCCAATTTGTCCTGTTTTTGGGGGGTTTTTTTTGTTTGTTTGTTTTGTTTTTTTCTGGGATGTCCAAGCCCAGCCAGACTCAGTTCAATCTCGTGCTCTGTTGTAGCTCCAGGTTCAAGTCCCTTCGCTGACAGCTTTGCACTAAGGGGTTGAAGCAAGGCTCCTTGCTGGCAACATAAGCACCCCATTGCTTGACTTTCTGGGCATGGGAGCTTCTCTCAGCAGTTTCCCACCCCGTCTCCCCTCAAATCTTAAGATAAAGATGGCCATTTCTCATCCCATTCCACAAGCAGCCTATTAAGGGCTAAAATTCACCTCTGTAAGCAGCAGCATTTCTCAGATAATAGTGCAACCTGACTCACAGTTTCCTTTTGTTCCTCCCTGCCTTTCTTTCATCCACCTGCGCTATTTCATCTTGCACTCAGTTTGGAAAGCTTTAGGCAGGGCTTCTTCCTTTGTTCTATGTTGGCACACCTAGCACAGAGTGGGAAGACCTGAATCAAGACTGATACTCCTGGACAACACTGCATTACACACATATACCAAAAAAAAAAAAACCCCAAACAACCCAGCAACAGAGAGATGAGGATTTGTTGGTACTTGAGCTGTACTCAGCATCCCCAACTTCCCCATGCAGTCACCAGCTGTGTGCTGACAGGGTTTGGTCCCATGTGTGGTGGAAGAGGTTATCTAGCTTTGGGAAAGTCGATTAAATCTCAGTATGTCTCAGCTCCTCAAAGACATTTTAGTCCTCCTTTGTGAACTGTTTTGCTCTTCATGGTGATGGAGGCCACCACACACTGGCTGCTATGGAGACAAGGCATAGTAAGGTTAAACACAGAGATATACTAGGAACTAAATGTAATGGTCCTGCTGTTGTAAGACAAGAGGTTTTCCAGCCATTCAAGGCTTAGGGGAATATATTAGTGTGTGTGATGTCTGTATGTATTATATACATTTTTTAATAAATTATAAATATGTTCATGTGTTTATTTTGCATCCCTAATACTTTATTGATATGATTCATCTCATTGTTTCAGTGACCTCATGTTTCTCTTGCATCTACAGTGCATGAGGAAATAATTTGGTTCAGTAAAGAAGGCTTCAAACAGAGAATCTTTCACTTCCTTAGTATTATCAGAGGAAGGCAGGATGGTTTGAAAGGAATGCAGTGGCTTGGAAACAGAAGAATGCTGCTTTTATTTTTTTGCAGGTGTCAATGTGCATAGGGGAATAGTTGCTAGCAAGAATTTTTGGAATAAATTAACACCTACCAGAAATACCTCGGGCCTCAGACCAACAAAGCAATTAAGCATGTGCTCAACTCAGAACACTGCCTATTTTGCAAGTCACTTATGCACATAATGTTGAACAGAGGCTTAATTACTCTGCAAGATCATACAAAAGCAGGGCTGGAAAGGACCTCAAGAGATGACCTAGAGCAACCTTGACAGCTGTTTCATTAACAGTCCTCCAGTGACAGGGTTTGTACAACATCCTCTGGTAGCTTGTTCCAACTGCTGAACTATCCTTTGAATGAGAAAGTTTTGGGGGTTGTTTTGGTTTTTTTCCCAGGCAGCTAGCTCTGTTCTTCTTTGTGCAAAATAAACAAAATTCTCCTTAATGCAGAGAACAACTAAGGTCTGTTCTTTGTGTAACACCCTTCTTGCATGCCGCAAGACAGTTTCTCCAACCTTTGCTTGAATAAGGTGTTTTTCGCATCACATATCATCTCCATTGCTCTCTTCTGAACTCACTAGTGCACTGATCTCAAGAGGGGAGCCAAGCTGATGCCCCACCAGTGTCACACAGAGCAAGCTGATTGCCTCGTGTTTCACATCCAGCCCTCCTATTGATACACATTTAAAAAAGATTCATCCTCTTTTCTATAGGCACATTGAGTTTCTGGTCCTCTGTAGCCCCAAGATCACTTCTTGATGTGCTATCGCTCCTGTGCTTATTCAATTTACTTTATTTGTGCATTCAAAACCGTCTCATCTTTGCTGGATTTCATGCTGCTGATTTGAAGCTCCTCCCCACTGTGGATCATTCGTGAGCTTTATAGCTAGCACCATAAGTGCTGAGCTCACTGTCAGTCCCTGCGTCTAATGAATGTGAGCAGAGCATAGGCTAGGATAAATGCACGAAGGACTTTCTTCAATGTCATCCTGTTCAGACAGTGAATGACTGATAACTGGTCTCCAAGCGGAGTTTTTCACTCCATGGCACATTCAAGTGAATGTGTCTTCACCAAGATCATATTTTCCTATTTTGCTTCTCAGAATATTGTGTAGGAAAATGGCATCCTGCTTCTTTCTTAATTACTGGGCTACTTACCCGGTAAAAGAATTGGTCTGACATGCCTTGTTCTTAAAAAACAAACAAACAAACAAACAAAAAACCACACACAACTCCCCCCCCCCCCCCCCCACAAAAACAGG
>VZTL01015103.1:15078-46444 GCA_013400535.1 Scopus umbretta
CCCCCCAAAAAAAAATGGAATGGCTGATATTTGTCAACATATTGTTCTCTTGGGATTATAACTTGATTATTTAATTATTCATTGTACTATCTTTCTATTTATCAAAGTTAGACAGATTAGTTTTGAATTCCCTGGCTTCTGCTTTTTCCTCTCTATAAAGATAGGTCCTCTCTAAGCCATTTTCCAGCCCTCTGGGACATCCTTTTTAAGCCTTGAATTCTTGCAGATAATCGCTAATAGCTCAGTCTGCTTTGATTAGTTCCTTAATTATGCTAGTGTGAGTTTCATCAGGCCTCATGAGCTTGAAAGCATTTGTCTTATCTAAAAACTGTTTGGGCAATTCTTGTTCTATCTTGGCCTTTATACTTATCACCTGCTAAATCAATTTCACAGTTAACTTTTTTACAAAAACTTGAACAGCCTTCTCTGTTTCAGCTGTTATTTCTCCTCTTTATGCAATAAGTAACAGGTTTTCCTGCATTGTCCAGTTGCTTCTGGACATCTGGGAAGCCTTTTATACCCCTTGCTAGTTGCTATTCATTTTGCATTTACACGCTTGTGCTATTCCCCTATGTTCATTCATCAATATAAGTCTGCACTTCCACTTCTACACTACATTAATTTCCTTGACATGGCAATCTTCCACAAGGTGCTGGTGCTGTCCTACTGCTCTTCAGCTATACTTCCTTTTCTCCTCTGTGACTCAGACGGCTTTGTGGTTGTCCAAATATAGGCTTGCATAGTAACTTTTCTGCATTTCTTTCCTTCAGAATTTCTTCCTGCAAGGCCTGACTTACCATTTCTATGATGCTGTTGATGTTTGCTTTCCATAAGTTGGTGTTTGTTCTGTGATTTTTACTTTTTTGCATGAAAGTGACCATTTTATGACCTTCATCATCCCCCTTGCCTTACATTTTAAAGCTCACATTCAATTCCTGCCTACTCAGTGGCACCAGTACTAAAGTATGCAGTCCTACCACAGGCAAACACCCTTCTTTCTTGGAAACGCATTTTTTACTATGGTATTCTAAGAACATGATGAGCTATGTCCTGCCCTATTCACCTAATTACTCCTGTAAAATTTCCCCATCACCAAGTCTTTACTTGCCTTGAGATCTGCAGTAACCTCGGTCTGGTTTATGCTCTGCGGGTGCTGCCTTGTACGCTGAGGTTGGACTCAGCTCTATTGGTTTCATTATGGGATGCAGGAGTCTGTAAATTAAACCTTTTATGGGGCACTAACACCTCCAACGTCTGCTTGGCCAAGGTACCTTCCAGTATTAAACAGGGTATTACTGGTGCTTTAGTTCCCAAATCCAGTAAAGACTGCAAAGCATTCAGGCATCTGATGATGGCCAGATGCCCGATGGTCAGCCCATTATACTTTTTTTTCTTTAAATGTGTAATTATGTGCACTTACTTACGTGGACTTCTCTGTAAAAATTTAATGCTCAGAAGTTAAGTTGGCAGTCCTGAATATGCTGGAAAGGTACCATCTTTGCGGTGTCTGGAAACCTGATACTCCCAGGGCTCATTATTAATATAATTAAATAATCAGAGAGTCAATAATAATCTCATCCAGAGCATGAACTGGTCATACTGCAAAGGATCTACCTTCAGTTATATTGTCCGTCTGAGGCAGTATCTCTGTCCAATGTTTTCTCTTTTCCTATCTGCAAGGAAATGGAGAGGTGACCAAGGCAGAGAGCAGCGGGGAAAGAGGTGTGATCCTCCCCGACCTCTGCACCTCCTGCAGGTCTGCCCTCACGTTGCACAGATGCTGCAGCGAGCCCAGCACCTCTAGGCTCTCCTGAATGTGTGGACCCTCAGGCAGAGGCAAAGGCTTTCCCAAAAGACAAACAGCACTCCCACTGAGGGGTGGCGCTCACCGTGCTCCCACTGTCTTTACTGGCTTGTGTCTGACAGCACTTTTACCCAGTGGCTATTCTTAAAACAATTCTTTTTTGTGTGTGTTGCTTGTTTGATCTTTTGAAGTGATGGCTGGCACCTCCGCCTTGCCCAGCCAAGGTTGCTGGCCCCGTGCAAATCCTTGGAGTCCTGGATGGCTTTATCAGGAGTCTCCCCACTCCTGTTTAACAAGTGCCATGGTTACAAGCACCATTAGACTGATGATATTCACATGCAGGAAACAATGCAGGGAAAACAGGATTTGCACGGCTCCGGCTGCACTGCCCCAAGAATTGCAGGAAGTGATTGTACTTTATGAAACCGTCTGTGCTCCGCTAGATTGTCTATAGCTTTTAAGGTCAAGCCGTAGCACACCGTGTTTGAAATGCCCTTTGTAATAACGAGGACTGTTTATGAACCAGAGTACAGGCTGTATTGTTTACCCTGGGCTTTGGTTAAAAGGTGCTATATTTCAGCCTGTTTTGCAGGATGGCACGGGGAATCTATCATGGGCCTTTTTGTCATGGGCTTGGGCTGGGTTCAAAGGGGGAATGTCCATCATGTCATCTGAAGTATCCCCCGGCATGTAGAAAGTCACGCAGCAAGCACGGCTGCCCGCCACCGTGCAAAGCCAACAAAAGAGCCAGGGGGAAATCGCGAGGGCCTGTCAGGGTCCCAGGGCGTTTCTCCAGGCACTTCCCACAGCAGCTGAACTGCGCTCTCGGAGCGGGGAGAGGTGTGAGCCCTGCAATGGATGTGGTCGGCTCAGAGAGAGGGGCAGAGTGGCGATGCATGGGAACCATGGCCTCTGGCAGCTAACTAGGAAAGTTCTGGGAAGCAGCCGTAAATCCAAGGTCCCTTCTCTGCTGACTCCCCAGTCCTTTAAATCACGTGAGTGCTGGCTGGTGCCAATGCAAGTCCGTGCAACAGGGGTGTGAACAACGCATTTCTAATCCAGTTCCGCTTTGCAGAAGTGCTCAGGTGCTGTTTCTAGTGCCTGGCTCAGGTGTAACAATACCGGGGTTAACAAGCAGAGCGCACAAGACTCCAGCAACCAAATCTGCACCGCCCAGAATTGCCCCCAAAAAAGGGGGGAGTTTCACAGAAGATCTCTTGCTTTATATTTTGTTGAAGGCTGCAAACCAAAAATCTAGCTGCTAGTCCCCTTTGGGCTAAGAGCACTGCTTTTTGAAAGTAGGTTGCTCGTGCAACTTGCCAGTCATCCAGAAAAGCTGTGTTTAAAATGAACTAGTGCTGCTCATGTCTTGGCAGCAAAGAGGCCCTGCCTGAGTGATCAGTTGCACTCCTGCTATAAGGAGCGTAACAGACTCAGAGCCTTTTGGTGTGGCCACCAGTGACAATGTGGACATGTCAGAAATATCGTGGGTGGTTAGAGACTTGCAGAGGCTATGGTGGAGTCTGGAAGCTGAAAAATGTCCTTCTTCAGGCGTGAGCCTTCAGTTGGTGATCACACCAGATGGCAGGTGATTAAATACAGGACAGCAGCCCAGGGGACTTGCTGGGACCTGTAACAAATGGCAGCATACTGTGCCTTAAATTCAGGTTTAACTTGATCAATATGGAGAGGTCTCTCTTGGAGGACTTTGCAATCAAGATGCAGCATGCTCATGAGAGGGAGGGAACATCCAGCAGGTGTTGGGAGAGGAAGATGGGGAACACAGCTGAAATCGTCCAAGGGTGGTGGTGCTTGGTGCTTGGTGCCAGTGTCTTGCTGGCAGGAGCCTGGGCTGTGGACATACAGACTCCAGCAACAGCGCCTGGGTGAGGAGGCACGAACCCAAACCCTGCAGCAGCTGAGGAAAATCCTTGGCATGCTCTCGCTCTGGTTCACCCCCTTCTTCCCCATGATCATGATTGGGGAAAGAATTTACCCCCTTCCTGAGATATGGCTGGGCCCTGGAGTAGGTAAATTGCTTGAAATGCATCCTAAAGTAAGCAGACTGCTCTTGGTCCTCTTCATTTTGCTGTTTCTGCATCACGGGGGAAGATCTCCTGGCCTCAGAATGAGGGACATACTTTGCTTGGGTAGGCAAAATCTCCTCCCTGACCAGGACCAAATTGTGGAGAGCCAACCAAGCAGCCTGGAGTACAGCATTGTTTTCTAATAAATAAAATTCAAGAAGAGGAGTTAAGGGAACACATAATTAACACTTGCAGCAGATGGTGAGGGATGAAACACTTGCTTTTGATAGACATCTTTCACATTCCCTCCTATCACTCCTTTGAGCACCCTCATTTGTTCATTTTATCCACCTGTTGAATCTTGACATGAATTAAAACTTTGAGTCCAGAGCAGAAACTTTGTTTGCACAGGGTACTTGCACAGGGGTGTGTTTGCTGGGCTGCACCCGGGCCTCCCTGCTCTCATTGCAACACCACTAATAGCTCCTGCCGCCAGGAAGATGTAGGCAGGTGAAGGCACCCATCCCAGCCACCGCCAGCTCAGATACCAGTTTGGCAAAATCTGTTGGTGTGGGCAGTATTTCCTCAGCAGAGAAAGCCATTGGCCTCTCATGCATCCTTCACATATCTCCTCCCATCCACCCTCTCCAAGTCCTTCTGCATTGGTCCTGATGTCCAGAAAAATAGTTCTGATTCATTCCCCTCTGTCTTTATGCAAATTCTAGTACCTCATGGCACTGAAACTTTTAAGGAGCCTCACCAGAAGTCCATATATATTGAGAAGAAGGGGCAACAGAGCTGAATACCAGTGGATTATGATAACCCCCAAGTGCTGGGAGCTGGGAGCTTCTAAGGGACGGACACCACAAGGTTTGGGGAGGGGACAGGTGAGAGGTGGCTCCGGTTAACAAAAATTAGAAACCAAAGGTTCTTCAAAGTATTAGTCACTTTGAAAAATTGTTGGCACGCGTATATCTAGTATGAGCAAGCATAAGGATCTGAGCTTATTTTTATTGTTTAGCAGCTAATTGTGGTTAAAGCGTTGGATGCTGTTTGGACACCATGCACCATACCCTCCAGGGTATGTAAAGCAGAAAAATGAAGAGGTGGACAAAGCAAATCTTAAAAATAACATTGACTTTTCTGGGTCCACCCATGTGTCTAAGATTAGTCATGAGTGAGATTTGCTGGATGAAGGACAAACGCTCAGCTCTTTGCTGGTACAGCCCCAATTCTACTAACCCACTGGTCGTCTTTCAGCAAGCATTGAAGAGTTTTGATGCCCTCAACATTGTTCATTACAGCAGCTCTTGGGTAGTTATTCACAGTTTATCAGATATGATCAGTTGCTCCATTTCCTATTGGTTTTCTTCCTGGAAAACTGGAAGCATGCACCCAGGAAGATGACGACCGCATTCTTAGAGTGAATACATGAAAATTCTGAGGTTGAGAAATGTTTCCGTGCGTGCTGTACATGTGAGTAATGAGGAGAACAACCTCCAGAAAGCAGCAGAGCAGCTGTCTTTATTTGAGATTTGGTTCTCAGACCTTCTCTCTTTTTTCATTTGATTGGTTTTGCATATCTGGTAGGACACATAGGCACATGTGGGACACACGCAGTAAAACATGGCACACTCCCACCCTAAGGGCTGGGTTTCCCTTCCCCCTTCCCCCCTTTTTTTTTACCAAGCGAGAAGCTGGTTGCCTGGCTCAGACTTTGAATATGGAATACTGAGGAGAGAGACCTAAAGCCATCATCAGCCAAAGGAATAATTTAAACTACTCCTACAGGGGTGGCTTCTAAAATAACTGGACCCTAGCAGGGAAAAAAGTGCAGTGCCAGACTAGGACCGCTGATTTAAAAGCACATATCTGCAATCCAATAAACTAGGAATTTGCAGTTTAAGGGGGGAAATATAGCAGAAGATATTTAAAGACTGGGAATTAGTAAATTAGAAAAGAATGAAAAAGAACAAAGGACTAGAAAAGACTTATCTGAGGAGTACCTGGAAAAATTGGCACTTCCTAACTTAGGACTAAATTAAACCTCTTTGCAGGGAGAAATACTTTCATCATTTAGGAGACAGAGGTGATAAAGCTGCCAAGGAAGGGAGAAAAGGAGCAACAGGACTATAGGGAAGAGCCTCTACGGAGCATGAAGGAGTAGAGAGCAGGTTATCAGGGGAGATCTTACAAGCCTTTCTCAAGCACCCAAGGAAAAGGAGCAGAAAAGGGCTGGAGCCAGTAAATATTGTTCCCAAGATAAAAAGAAAAGCATTTTGTAAAGTACGTGATCAACCTCTGTACAGGTGTTTGCAAACTCTGTGACTACACTAGATCAGCCGGTGTTTTTATAATAAATCTAAGGTCCCAAATTCAGGGTCATAGTAATGGACACAGAGTAGGAACAAACAAGTGGCACCATGATTGCCTGCCTCGTGGTCTATTCATTCACAGCTCTGATCTTTTGCTCTGTTGTTCTATCCACAAGGTGAGAAATTTGCAGGGCATCCCTCTCACCCCCCTTCCCCACGACCATCCCAGGTGCCCAGTGAAGGGGAGACGTCTGACGCTGCAAGATGATCTGTATTTCCTACCAATCACCAGAGCACGGCTCTCTAGAGAACACAAAAAGAAAGTAAAAACAAAAAAAAAAACCAAACAAAGCAACCTGACATAAATCACACACAAAGCTTTTGACCAGTTTGGCTCCCTGCTTGTAACAACAGCTTTTACTTGCTATCAGGAATAATTCCAAGGTCAGCAGATCATAACCCTTTATCAAATGACAAATATTTGCCTGTATAACCTCAGCACAGCTTGTGTGACTGGGGCAGGAAGTTAACTTCCACCAAAAGACTTTTGTTTGTTTGTTTGTTTATAACAAGTGGCTAACATTGGTACCAGAGTCTGTACTGGGACACCTAACTACATGGCTCAGTTTTCCAGGGCAATGCACTTCGTTGCTGTCACGGACAGAACCTGTTACCTGTGAAAATCAGCCTGTGCTTATGAGTCACTTGTCTAATTCAAGAGCTTCACTCTAGATTATAGTATTTTCAAAACTTCGTTTTCCTTTTCTTACAGTATTCAGAGTAATTCACACAATTTTAATTTTAAAATGAAAAATTCAAAGAGTGTCAGTATGTTTACAATTTTGGTCCGTTGCCAAATATTTCTTTCCTATTGCTTTTAGTTTTTATTATCATTTCTTACTGCTAATTGTTTGATTTCAATCAACTCATTAAACCTCTAGGGTGTTACGCAACCCTGACATTTCACAACTCTTCAGTGGAGTTGCTCTTATTTTAAATATTATAAAGAATTTGAGATTCTTTTTACTCATGTTCTGGCTTTCCAGCCTCCTGGATGCATTCAGGTGGCGCTTTCAAACTTTTCCTTATAGCAGTGCAGGCATCCTTTCTCTAAAGGAAAACTAATAGCACACAGTCCCAAGAGCCCAGAACCTGGGGTTTTAATTAGGCCATGAACTATTTCCCAACTCACAGTTAAAGTTGGCAACATTACAGACAATTCAGAAGAGATCAGACCAAGGTATAATTGAAAGAACAGACTGTAGAGCTGAGATATATCTTTGCATTTAGAGTGCTCTGCGAAGTGCTTGGGTCCTCAGCACACTTTAAATAAATAAATAAATAAACAAACAAATAAATAAATAAATAAAAAGAATAGTATGTTTAAAACCCAGCAGGAGTGAAAGTGCTTTTCTCTGTCTTTTATGTGAAAAGTTTGCACAGCAGCCAAAAAAAAAAAAATCCTCAAGAAAAAAAAAACTCCAAGCAAACAAATGGCTGCTAAAAGAGACATTTACTTAAGATTCCTGCAACATGAAAGAAGCCCATGGAGAGTTTTTTGTATGCATTTTTAGTCAAAGTGTGTGGACAGCTTTAAATAAACGTGAAAGGTTGAAATCCTCTACCACCACTATATATCCCCCGGCTTAACAAGAAAATCCCTAAAGTATGTTTGTTGACAGACTAGTAAGAATTGCAGAGTTAATACTGTTATTTACCACACCACACCCCCCCAGCTTTTATTTTCTTCCTCCTTTTCTCCTTGATGGTCTCAGAAGCTTTGCCCATATGTATTTTATTTGCTCTTTGATTCAGCTCAACTCTGGTTTAATCCAGAACAACAAGAGTAAATGAGGCCTGGGTTTCTTTTTTATTATGATGACTCTTTTTTTGCAGGTACTGTTTGTTTGGAGATTAAGGAGGCCTGGGGAAAAGGGGCGTTTGAAGCGTGTCTCCTAGGATGCCTTATTAAAGGATGGCAGTTTCTTATCACTTCTCATCACACAGCTGTGGCCTCTTAATTCCTGTTGTTTCTCAATATGCATTCTTTAAGCATTTCCATGTTGACAGTGATATAATTTGTGGCATGCCCTCCCCCCTTTCCCCTTCTGTTTTCATCTTATCTGATTTGTTGTTGCATTATTTTTTTTGTTTTGGGGGTTTTCTCTGAACTTGCAGGAAGCTATTTTTAAGTTTCACAAAGTTTTAAAACGGAAGAGAAAATAGAAATGAGGTCTGGGTGGAAGAATAAGCAGCAGATTTTGAGAATGCTGGCAGGCAAGAACCGTATGGACTCTGGCTGCTCTTCAGGGAGGATGGCCTGGTCTTAAATGGCTGCTTTTAAGACCAAGATGCGGTGCACACAGCAAAGCAGTCCTGAACCGTTCTGAAAACCAGAGGTGATGAGGTCGTATTAGCTAACGTATGAAGTGCATAAACCAGAGGCTCAGAGGGCAGGCAGCAGCAAGCAGCTCCAGTGCTGCAGGACTCAGAGCTTCTTGGAGGGCAGAGTCCCCTGGACGACCGGCTGGCAAACCATGGCAGAGAACAGAAGCATTGGGAGGGCCAATGGGCTCCCACTTAACACAAAACACAAAATTCACTCTGTATGTGGCTGAACTAGAGTCCCATGCTGGAGCAGTATGTTCACGTAGCTGGAAAGCATGAATCTGAAGAGGTGGGAGTCATGGCTAACACACTTTGCTTCCCCTGGATTAGAGTGTCCTTAAGATGCTCCTTGATCTCCTTTGCCTGCACTCAAAATTGCCATTTTGATTTGCACATGAGGCTGAGAGATGAGCATTGAAGGTCATTGCTTCCTGCTCAAGTGCAGACTTAACATCCAGCATCAAGTGCCTAGGCTAGTCACAGTGACTTAGAGTTAGGGGAAGAAAGCCACAGAAAGGACGGCAATGCCACAAAACCTTTCAGAGCAAGGGAGGAGGGCAGGACTGGGAGTTTTCTCCCTCTGGTTCTGTGGTGGCTCTTCATCCTTGGAGCTGGGTTCACACACAAACCCTCAAGTTTCCCACCAGCACCACAGGGACCCTTTGGAGGACTCTGCAACATCCCTGGAAGGTTACTGGATGTTGAATTTTCCTTTTTTCAGTAGCTGACCATGGATTTAGGAATGAGAAAAGTTTCTTCTTGCCTCTTTTTTCAGCCCATGTTCTCCCTCCCCAATTATACAGTGCTCACCACGACAGTATGAACACTGGCAGTAAGAAAATGAGAGAATGGGGATCTCTAGGAATATAACAGCTCACTGACAAATTAGTTACTGTTATGAAATTAGTGACTATTTAAAAAAAAAAATCCTCTCCCCCTAAATTTACCTGATGTTCCTGCCAGCCAGCTCATACACTGGATATAAATTAAATAACAATCTGTAATAGAGCCAGTAAAACTGCTAAAGAAAGCACCCACAGAACATTTCAGACAAAATAAGGAAGAGTTTTCAATGGCCAAGACATTACAGCACCATCTGAAATTCCCTAACATGTCTGTCCTTAGAAGGTCAGTGTGGAGAATTATCGCGCAAAGCAAAAACAGATCTGCACAATAGAAACAAATAGGCATACAGAGAAAGGGAGTGACTTGGTGCTTTTGCATTGTGTACCCACAGCGTGCCCATTTTCCTTGGCTTTGCTGCTGTTTTCCTTCCTTCTAGGCATTGCTACTCGAGTTTTCTCTTGAATACTGTGGCCAAAGTGGAACAGTTGTCCCCTTGGTGTCCTGGGCTTTCTGTTCACACTGGAGTATGGAGCCTTGACTTCTTCACTTTTAGTGAGATGTCTTCCCTGCTTCCTAAAGTTTACCTACTAAATTCTTTCTTTTTAACATCCCAGCGTGACTCTGTTATCACTGTGATCGGACTATTACAAACAGAGAAGATCCTGATAACTGTGGGACAGCCTGTGTGTGTTGATGCTCAGGTTAGTTTTGCTAACACCTTTTAATGGTGAAAAGGTAAGCTGAAGATCAGGCTGATGATGACTCTTACCCTGGGCCTTTGGTCTTGCCTTGGCATATTTGCTCTGGTCACTTGCCGAAGTGCCCTGCTGCTAAAGCCTGGGTTTGCATTGTGGAAATGGATCAGGGGCTGTAGCTGGATGAAACAGGAATGGCACTGGAAGGGAGGCAAGGAAATTGCATCATGTACACTGAGAATCCTGAAAGGAGTGTGGCAGCTCAAATGTATTTACCGGTACTTGGGCTAAAACACAACGTGCCTCTGTTTTGTTTTAGGGTTTTTGTGAGAATTTCCCATCTGAAAACTGCAATACATCGGAGTCAAGGGATTAGGTCCTTGCTTCTGTTTTCCTTGACTGTAGATAAAAGTTTTCCTTGACTGAAAGATAAAACTATTTCCCTACAGCATCCCTCTGAAATTATGTATTCTCCCATATATTTCATGGAGAGTTTCTGGGTCTGTTTTCAGCACTCCTCGGTATTCATTATTCAAGGCTAAACACACGGCATCTTGGTTGCTCCTCACAGGCCGTATTTCCCAGGCTTTTGTCATTCCTCTTGCTCAGCTCTGGGCCCAGCCCACCTCATCTATCTCCTCCCTGAAGCGCAGCCTCCAGTACCAGACCCAGTGTCCGAGCTGAGGCCGCAGCAGCACTTGCTGGGGGATAGCTTTGAGGAGATTTACATACGTGTTATGAGAAGCTGGATCTGAGGGCTCCCCCAGCAGACTGCTGCTGCCCCTTCCCCCCTTGGTATTGATGTTGATTTTGGAGACAAGTCCCCCAGGCTTATTAAACATGCAGAGACTTAGGCATCAGGATGTTCATCTGGATGCATATGGCCAACTGCTAGTACTCATAAAATGCCAACTAACCTCACAAGCATCTAGGTGTTTGGGTTTTTGGGGGGGATTTCTTTTTATGCTTGGGTTTCTGTTGGGGAAGTCTGGTTTTTGCTCACATCCACCTGGGTCTGATGACACAGGTCTCTCCTCCAAGCAGATCTCACACCTCAGACTTGCCAAGACTTGCACAACGAGCACTGCCCTGCCTCATCTTATGTGTTGAAAGGCTGTTTTCAGGTGTCCCCTCAGTGGTATTTTTTCCTACAGTTTTCATATTTTTCCTCCTGTTTTCTCATCCTTTTATTGTCAAGACATGTCATAGACAGATTCCTCTCTCCTAAAAGCACCTTTCAGACAAAAAAAGAGGGCTCTGCAGTGTAAAGGGTACTCAAATATGCTGCCCCAGACAGAGGTTCAAGTTCTGCCCCTGCATGATGTTGGTTTCCCCATGTGCTAGCCAGTGCTTTAACCACCAGGTTGTTCGGTCCCTCACAGGCACCAGCCCCTTCAGTCAGGTCACGCAAGGATCAGCTTTTCTATGAATGTTTTAGCTGAAATCCAGGAGAAAGACTGTTGCTGCCAAGTCTGGTTAAAAAGAGATGTTTACGTCCTTGAGGGAGGAAAGCTGAGGCCACATAGTTTTGGATGATTAAATGGCCTTGTTATCTTGCTGGCCTCAGGAGAGGCTGTTCTTAGGTACTCCATTTTGAGCAGTGTTTTAGGGTAGAGCTGACTTAGGGCTCAAAATCAAGAAGAGTGCCAGGAGGCTGGACCAGCAGCGAGTCCCGAATTGGCTGGGTCAGGCTGACTTGGGGCATGGCAGAGCTTGCTGCAGTGTGCCAGGAAGGGGGGCATCCTGGTGGCAGCCACAACCCATATCCCACAGTGCTAAATATCAAATCAGCAGGTACCAGTCTACCTGTGTGAGCCAAACAGCAGCTGCCTGTCATACCGTGGTGTGCAACATCACAGCCACGGGGATGGGAGCGTGGGGTAGACTTGCCCGCTGCCACTGAAAAGCGTGGAAGTGACTCTTTTCTAGACATTAAGGGAAGCAAATTTTCTAAGTTTGAGAAACAATCACCTGCAGTATCCTTCCAGGTTCAGGGAGGGGATCTGAGCTGCTTGGATTCTCTTCTAAAGCGCCTTGAAGAACAGCAGTATTTCGTTAACTAATCACTCAGTACTGACTTCACTTTTTCTGATGCATCAAGCTGTGTATACTTAATTATAATTAGATAATTTTACATTCTTAAAAAGATATTTATTTATTTTATACACTTCAATTAATTTTGTTAGTGGTGAGAGTTTGTTAGGAAGATTTCCAGTTTTCTTGTGCACAAACTTGGAAACCTAATCTTTGACCTGAACTTTTTTCTTTTCACCAGAGCAAATTTGCTTACTGTTATTATTTACAAATTTTATTTTCTTATATACTAATTCCTAGCTATGAACAGGGCCATTTTTTTTCTGCAATCTCTTACTTTTGCTGGTCACAGCTGGTACTAAGCTGAGGAGTTGGTGCCCTCTAGTGAGCAATGCCTCATGTCAAGAAGAAAGTGCATGTTTCAGCAGTTGGTTGCTGCTGTGACCGTCTTCTGGAGTTTGCACTCTGGTTTTACATTTTTATCAAGCTTGAAATACTAAGAAACAGAAGTCTGCACCTAACAACACGAATGACCACTGTTAGTGAAGCAGAGCTAACAATTCAGAGTGTATGGTTTAGGAAACAATTTTCTAAGCTCACATTACTTGTAAGCACGTTGCTCTTTTCTCATGCTTGCATTACTTTTATTTGTAGCGTTGACTTGTATTTGTAGTGTCACCTTGTGCTGTACATTCACCTATTGCCCCCCAGATACTCTTTCCCTGCCTTCCCTCACTGCGTGTGCAACTTAGACATGGTTTCCACGCTCCCACTTCCAGCAGCATCGCCCCTTCCCAGCCAGTCCTCTACTTTTAAGTACATTGAGGTCTGGACATGTTTTTAAATATATGCCCATACAGCTGGGCCTTGGTGCTTCATGCTGCCCACCGTGATACAGAGATCAGCAGGAAGGAGCACTGTGATACTTGGTATTTATTACTGGATCTGCTGGTTAGTGGTGAATGGTCAACCAAGTCATGGTGTAATGTTTTTCTGTTTACTTGTTAGAAGGACGTCACCTTTATGGTCAGTACATCACAATTTTAAGTGTCTATGAGAAATCTAGTTGCTAAGAAGTGGACGTCTGCTTCATTTTCCTAAAGGGCTGGGCTGATCTCTACAAGTTCTTCCTGGAGAAATGAAGGCACTTGTATTTACATTCGTTCAAATCAATGGCATGGATATTGTGCATTTACCTAGAAAATATTGACTGATTTTTCTCTATCTGAGGTTATTGTGGCTACGGTCTGGCAGGACTCTGAGGAATTTGGCCCTCATGCTGCATCATGCAGGGGAAAGCCTAAAATATGCCCAAGAGCTTTACTGCTCTGCCAAACACAAGCAGGGAAACGCTGATGGCAATAGGTTAGGGAAGCAGTTTGCTGCAGTCTTGGCTGAAGAGCGCTGCTGTGGAGACAGTGCACAGCATGGTGCAGTGCCCAAGGAGAGCTGGCCCGTGTGAATGGGACATGTGCACGGGGGACAGAAGCTGCTTAATCTCAAATTGGCAGAGATGTTGCTGGATAAGGCTAACATTAGACATCTTCTGTATCACCTGGACAAGCCACATTGCCAGCTCCCAGACCCTAGGAAATGTGGTTGTGAGAAAAAGTGCTGCAGAAATAAGAAGGGCCACATAGTCCGTGGCACAACTGCCTCCTAGTGACAGTCTGTATCACATGTAGAAAGTGGCATAAAGAGGCAGAGAAGAGATTTGCTCCCGTGTTTCTTGTTTGTTTTTAATCAGCATTTTCTGTGACACTCTCGTCACAATTTAACAATTTAAATTAATTTAATTTAATTTAGTTACAATTTAATGCTAATATATTACTTACTTTTAGACACCTTGAAAAGATTCCCGGGATGACAAGAGTAACAAACATAATGCAAATCTTCCTTCTGAATGAGTGCATGGCCTATTCGTCAAAAAAATGGGGCTAATACATGATTCCAGCTACTCCAGACAATTATAGTCTCTCCATACTGTAATTACTGCAATGTCAGGTGGATGTTTTTTCTACCGTATCCAACATCGAGCTTGGCTGATGGTCGTATTTCCTTACTCACAGACACTGTTTAGGTTGACAGGGATTTCAAACTACAGCAAACCTAAATCAACCAGAGTGCTTATGCAGTGACTGCTCAAGTGACATCCATGAAAAACAGCTGACAAAGTAAATGTACATAATGCACTTAACTAGCAAGTTTTCTAGGACGCATTCAGGTGAGCTATGTGGGTAGATTAAAAAACACCTCTGAATGTGGCTCTCCCCAGCAAATCCAGTCATGATCCTCCCTGTCAAAACACAGGAGGAAGCAAGCAGAGTCTGCAAGTGGAGGAGGAGAAATTTGGCAGAGCCTGGGAAAATTGCAAACCCAACACTGGGATCAGGACAAAATCTCCGAGTTCAATAACTACAAAATCACCTTTCATACAGGAGTTGCAATATTTTTGCAAAAGGCAGCACTTGAAGGTTATCTATCTGCCTAGGTTCTTTCATAGGTAAAAGGTAGGATTTCAGTTTCCTGCTAATTTGAGGAAAACTGCAGTATATTCAGATGAGTCAGTTACATGCAGTTATAGGCATGCCTGTTTACGAGAAGTGGAGAAAGCGTTTTAGATACTTGAGAAAAGCAAGTCTATAAATAGCAGTACAATTCAGCTACAGATGGGCAGAAACTCCAGCCCTTCATCTGAACATTTCACGCTTTGGGGCACTTGAAATCCGAGTCTGACGTTTACATCATTAAAATGTTTAGGGTCCACCTACACAAGATTGTAAAACATGCGATTTTCAGCAGACGTTACTTAAGGCACATCTTCTCTCTCCCTGTTCCCTTACTTCTCCCTCTTTCTTCCCTCTTCTGCTGTTAAATCCTGAAGATTTTCACAGACACTTCTTTTTATAGACTCTTTTTATTAGAGCACTATCCCTGCTAAACACTTCTAGAAATTCTCTATTAGACTGTAACCACCTACAGACCCTGTGGTATCCTGTTAGATTTTTGAAGTTGATTTTATACTAGTTTCTCACTGAGAACATTTTAAATGTCAAATTATAACTTTAAGCCTGTGATAGTATATATAGTAATTTCATTCCCTTCCTTCCAGCTTTTGGAGGAAACTTTTTCTTCCCTTTTGCACACACAACCTCCACAAGCTGTCTGATGTTTCCTGTCATAGTTCACAGAGAAATTTGTCTTTTGAGAGATGCAAACCATTAAAAAAAAATCAGCAATAAAAGGAGATTTTAGAAAGTTACTATTACGTAAGGGAAGCCAAACTATTATGTAAGGGGAAGAGAGCTATGGAAAGGAAAGAGCACAAAGTGTTCTGCGAACTTAACTCCTCAAAGGCCTGACAGACGATTATAACCTTGAAAGTTTGTCAGTTTTTCTAGTAGTATCAGCTAGGTTGATTAAAAGTATCATCTCTGCCTGGAAACCTTCCTGCACTTGTTTCTCCAGACCGCGGTGAGACACAGTGATGCTGCCACTGCAGCTATAAATCATATTATGGCTGGAAGGTGTTACAGCTCTGCGGTAATGAGGTCAACCTGAGCAGACAAGATTATACTCTCTTATATTTTTAAACAGCAAGCTGGACAGATTCCTCCTTGTCCAGATAGTCCTGTCAAGTTTATGTGAGCATGGTAACTTACAGAGACACTTTTAAAATCTGGAAGCAGTGTCTAAGGCTCTTTCACTGGGAGTCCTCCAGCTGCTCCATCCACCCCTGCAGCTAGATGTTCCACTTAATGAAAATCAGCAGAAGCAGGGCTCTCGGAGAACCAGGCTGTTCCTGTGATACAGCCTTCCTATCCCCATGGGAGCAAGTAAAAGCACTGCGCTGCAATTTCCTACCTTATTCATTACTGAGCTCTGACCCTGCTTTTGCTCGTTTGGCGTTTATCATGTATATACTTCACATGCAGAGTATATGCCAGATTTACAGATCGTATGGACAGAACAGGCAGAGTGCAAGAAGACTCCCAGTTCTGTGTTCCTAAAAGACTCAGGACAGAAAATCCACCAGAACGTGAACCACTGGAGATTTAACAGGCTGGATCTGCTCTTGAATAAATTATTCCCTGGTGTATTAACAGAAATATTAATTTAAGGTTCAACGCTGTTGATGTGACCACAGATGCATTTTTTATTACTACATGCAAAATGCTGAGTTTATACTGCCCTCTTCTGTAGTACGTTGAAAATGAAAACAGAATTAAGGCCAGGAGCTGTTCTAAGAAACTAAATCCTGTTTTGTGCTAAGGATCCCTCTATGTCAAATTCTCCCTCTGGATCAGCTTTTTCTTCTGGTCGTTATTTGTGAAAATATTGTCCCTAGCGTGAACATAACATGTCATGTTCGCTTTTTCCTTTTAAGTTGGCCTTTGCTAATAGCTCTTCTGCAGAGTAGGTGTCACTTCTCAAAATACCACTGTTACGTAAAGCCTGATTGATATGAGCTAAGGTGGGCAGAAAAAAGTTATCAAAACCTGACTGTTCGAAAGAGAAGAATGTATTTTTGTTTAAAGCAGTGGGAGGGCATAATTACCTGCACTGAGGGTAGGAAAGATTTGAGCTCACGTTGCTGACGTGAAGGTCTATGGAAAGCAGGCCTCCCTCTTCGTGCGCTCTGCTGCACCCAGAGGTATCCACCATACAGCACGAGGGGTTTCCGAAATCCCATTACAGCCATAATGTAATGGCCGAACAACGCCATGCCGTTTATCCAAAGACCGTTAGCAGCCGGGGTAATTACACCGCACATACAAAGGTCTCAGAGTGTGTTAGCTCTGAAGAGAGGGTGCAGCATCTATCTAAGAGGGGAGCAGCGAGTCGCTGGCTGGATGCGTGCTGTGTGCCCTGCTGCGCTCCCCACGATGCCACGGGGCCCCGCTGCTGGCCTGGCCGAGCACTTGTCCTGCTGATCCTCCTACGGAGAGGCAAATGGGGTGAGGAGGTCACGGATGTCTCCCAGCTCTGAAGATGCTGAAGGGCAGGGTGAAGAGAAAAAGAAAGAAAAAAAAAAAGCTACAGCGAAGCCTCAACACCTGGAATTTATTCCATGTTCAAGGCGTGCTTCTTGTCACGGGACAAGAGAGAAGCTGGAAAACTGTGTTTTAAATAAAGACAGGTGCAAATTTCCAGCTTCTGTCTTTCAGGGGATTTTGTTTGGATCTGCCACTAAGTTTGAAAGGTAGCTTTTAAAGCCTTCCCTTTAAATCCCTAAGGCAGCTATTTGCAGCAATTCATTCCTCTGAAACCCTGGGAATCCTATTTCTGCAGTGTCTCCACCAAGCTGTTATCCTTTCAGTAGGTGAACAGAGGTTGTTTTGGCCACAGAGGGCTCTCCACGTAAGTTCATTAAATTGAGTCTATCAAGAACCTGTTTTGCCCACTAAGTAAATTGTAACAGAGGAGGAAGGACTTGCACATACACAGCATATTGCAGCTCTGAGAAATATTGGAGCTGGTCTTCAGATGAAGGTATCCAATAAAAGGGACTCTTTGCTGAACAAGTTATTTTAAGACACGTTTTCACTGCTTAATGATCCTTCACTTACCAACTTCCTGACCAATAACAAGAACTGTCAAAGCAAACCAAGTTGCAGGGGCACTACTTTTTTTGTAATTTTGCTTTATAACAAATATTCTCACAGAGAAATAACAGAGCAGTGATACTACAGCACAGCTGTCATCACTGTTAAACTGTACATGTATATAAGTCTTTTAAAATAATTTGTCAAAGCATTTAGTTGAAGTAAGGGTACCTTCAAACATTTCTTTAGTCTCTGGTACTCCAAGGGCTTTACTACTAGTAGTACTTGTTCCAGTATTTTATTTCTGAGATGAAAATATGTATAGCAATCGGCCAGCAAACTTTTTTTTTCTTGAGCATTAGCATATAACACAGAAACACGTTTTGTTTCTCTCTTTTCTCCTGCAGTGAAGATCTTTCAGAAGTGTTATGGAAAATTGGAAAATTCTCTTAAGGCTCTGCAATACATATTCTCTGGACCTGCTTAGCTCTGCTTTTTAAGAACTCTGTTTTTTTTTTTTTTTTTTAAATCTGTATTAACAACCTGTTTTTTACAGGGATTCCCCTGCTAATCGCTCATACTCTGTCATCATATTTTTCAAGTTAAATTCAGGTTTCTCTACTGTCATTCTGATCATGTTTCCTAGAGAATGTAAATTCCCTTTTGTTCTACTTGAAAGCCAATAAAAATTCACTTAGAAACTAGAAGTGAGTTCAAGCAGCAAAATTCAAATCCTGGTACAAACTTTGTCAAAGTCCAGGTCTGGTCCAGTTAGGGGTGGCAGAGGCTTGTTCCAATACCTTTGATGGCAGAGACATTATATGGGCCAGATGCTGCCTGGGAACTACAAGGCAGCTGCAATCAGCCAGTTGGGATTTCATCAGCATTGAGGTGATGGGGAAGAGTGTACGGCCCTCATGGTTGATGGCCATTTTTTATCATCCAGCTTCTTCCACCCTGAGAGCTGGAGCCCTGCAGGCAATAGGGCTGAAGGGCTGGTAAGGACCTGCTGGTTAAGTTCAGAGGAAGGATGGGGTCTCTCTTATGGCAAGGAGCCAAGATGCAAAGTAGGGAGCCACCTCCATCTCTCTCTCTCTGCAGAGCTGAGCCCCACTAAGCCAAGTCAAGCCCTTGACTCCCACAGCACTCCAGTCAAAGCAAAGGCCTAAACAAGTTTTCACTGCTGTTGACCAAAGCACAGCCTTTTCCTCCACTGGGAGCCAAGGCTCACCCAGAGCTCCTGCTCTGTTTGCAGTGAAAGAAGTGCTTTCACAATAGAAAGGCTCAATAGAAGCAGTTGCTACGTGGGAGGATATTGAAAACGGTGATTGGCATCACACTTTCTTTCTTCTGTCTCCTCTATTGTTTGAACCCCAAGAACTGCAGGAACACGGCTGTTCCTGTGGCTAAATCTATTACCCTCTTTCTCTTATTTCCCCCTCCAGCTATTAGCATTTGAAGAATAACTTGAAGTAATCGCATCTGTGGCAGAAGGGTTGTGTTCCCTGGCCCTTTACACTATCACAAGCGTACGCCCACGTCTTGTGGGTATAAAACCTATAGCTGTGTCGATCGCATCCAGCACCGAGGGTTGTGCGCCCGTTCCTCCCCTGGGGCAGGGTGGAGGAAGGTGAGCTGTTCCTGCGCTGGGGGCACGTGGCTCACCGCATGTGCTGTGTGACTACCTGAGCATGGCGCTGAGCCCTCCAAATGTCCCCTGTGGGGATGCCGCCAGCCCCTCTGGGCTGGGAGTGTGCCTTTTCCAGCTGATCATACAGATGTACTTAAACACTACCCTGGCCCTAAAAGCCAGTTGATGGGGTTGAGCTGGCACAAAGGGGAAGCAAATTGTGCTTGTCATTTGGCTGGTACAGGATGCATCCCCCATTTATTTTCTAGAGGAGTCAGGGGCCATGACCCCTCTGTCATGCCATGGTCAAATTTCGGCTGACCCAAAACCTCAGAAGTCCTTACCTGGCGTTTAGGACAAAGCCACAAGCACTGTTCTTGGAGGCTTCCCAGGCTGAGACGTGTTCCCGTTTTATTTCACCATTGTGAAAACAGAATTAGAGCCCTTGTTACAACCAACCTCTTTTGCTGGCACTTGCTGAAAGATTTGTCTAAAACTTGGCAGTGTTTAAATCTAGTTACAGTGATAGCAAGAGAAAGTATGGCTGCAAAGCTGTGTGTCATACAGTGTCTCTCCCCTCTGCCTAAGGGAGACCTGGGAATTTATTTGTGATCAACATCGTGTAGAGAATCCTGTTTTCTTGTGCCCTTGCAAGGGAAACAATTGCTAATGGAACTTGTGCTTCAGCGGCATCTCTCTCCCTGCTATGTTTCCCAAGTGTGTAGGTAGAGCAGCAAGCCTATGGAAACCTTTTGTCCTTTTGTAAATTGAAAGAGAGCAACTCCTGCCTGCTCACAAAGGTGAGAGCCTGAAAGTTATGAGAAAAGTACTATTAACCACTGACTTCTGAAACCTTGAAGAAAGAAATTTGATAATGAAAGCCACAGTAATCAAGGAGACAATAACACAAAGAGGCTGAAGGTAGGATTTTTATAAGCTAGGACCCCTACCTGCACTGGGTAGGGGTAAACTGCTCGATGTATTTCTGCATGTCTGCATGTATTTGCTGCGGTGAGAAGGACTGTGAAACATGTTCTGGCATTGTGCGTTGTTCTTTATTATAATTACCACTGCTACAGCAGTGCCTAGCAACTCTAATGAAGTATCAGGGTCTTACTGCAGAAGTCATTGTGTGAAGGAGGAACGAAAAAAAAAAAGTTACTTACTGTCTTAGGCATTTCAGGCAGAAAAGAGTATGAAACAAGCACACAGATTGGCACTGTGTCAGCAAGTTTTAAAATATGAGTCCTCTGAGAAAGAAAATATGTGAAAACCAAAGGTCGCCTTCCACATATTTAAGCAATAAAGAGAGTCACGGGGAGATCCTAAGCAAAGGGAAAGAAATGAGAGGAAACATTAGACCAGCAGCAAGGGAAACATCTGAGGCTATTTTAAAAAGCCTTGAAGACACCTTTCAGAAGAAATAAGGCCAGTTTTACTGGGGGAAAGAAAATTCCAGTATCAGGCTCTCCAAATATTATTTCCACCTCCATTCCTCATGTTCACACATTTCTAGCAATCTGGTTATGGTGTTTCCATACCATTCTCCTTCTACTTAATATCTAATTGTCACTGTACTATTATGCAGCTCCTGCCCAGCTGTGAGTGGTTTCTAAGTGCAGCATACAAATCATCTAGGGGACTTTGCACTCTCTGCTTAACAGTTTGGCTTCAGGTGTGTGTAGTATTTCCTATTTTTTTCCCCAGTGCTCTCACTGGTTCACCATTGCTCCCCTCTCTGACTTGTTTTTTCCCATCTTGTCAAAAAGAAGCTTCTGCTGTGAGCTGAAGCTATGACTTTTTTTTCTGTGGCTCTGCTGTTCCCCAGCCAGGGCCAATATTTCTGGAGATCAATACTTTTTCTTTTCTGTGGCCATATTTTCAGCCTTGTTGCTTTTCAGTGTAGTTCTTTCCCTGTTCAGTGCTGTGCTGAAACCTTTGTCACAAGACTAATTCCCTGATTAATCAATAAGTAATAAGACTGAGCTAATTCCAGAGCTAAAGGGGAAATCGCAGGGGAAATACTCCATGTTCTTCCTTTTAAGAGTCTGTAAGGACCTCAGCCTCATAAAAGTTCACAGGGCTAATTAAAGGGCTTTACAGAGAGCAAGTATCAGAGGACTGCATTTTTACTCATCTTGACCAAGTAACAGACATTACGCAGTTCACAGCCCAACATGAAAACCCGTTCCTTGCAGACAAGGCTATGAGGTAGAGGAGGTTGGTTCCAGTGACCAATTAACTGCGGGGGTGAAACACAACCTTTGCAGAAATCAAGCCCAGGAAAAGGCGAAGATTCAGTTGACTGGTGCTATGCTTCTTTGGACAAGACGTGGTAGAGAGGAGGCGACCTAGCTGAGACCTGGAAACCAGAATTATTCATGGACCCTACTTCTCATACCAGAAGAGGCTGAACAGTTATTCAAGCCTTCTATGTCTGTTCTGCAAGGCTCATGATTTTGTAGCTCTGTATTTTTATCCTACCAAAGTCATCTGTCTCCCAAGCTGCAGAGCTCCTGCCTGTCCATAGGCCAGCCCATTTCCCTTGTGCCCTTGGCAGCCTTATTGAATCTTAATGCACAGGTCCCACTGTTTAATACAGATGTTGCTGTCTTGATCTACTATCAGCCTGGTCGGTCTAGGTCGCAGCTTCTAGTAGGAGGGACAGTCCAAGGCCATAGGCGGTGCTTTCAGTTCACATGGTTCATTGCCTTGTCTGCTTCTAGTCCTTGGCAGGGAAGAACACATGACTATGAAAAGCTATGCTGTCATGAAGTAATCCAACACCTCATAACTGTTAAAAGTTCAGCCCTTGCTGAACTCAAGAGACGGGCAAAAGTTTTGCTGAGTGTGTTGTGAAAGTGCCTCTCCTCACCCACCCCCACATCTGAGACAGAATTGCTCGGGTCGAGCTAACAGCGCTGCCGTTCTCTAGCACTATAGAGAGATACCTTGAGCTATTTCACCGTGCCCCACGATGGAAAAGTACACATACACAGCTGACATCCAAACACTTACAGCCTCCGTATGCAGCGTTCAATTCTGTACTAAACCTTCACTTTTTAAAAAGTTCATTATGTGGGAGAGGATAAAGCAGGGACAGCACAACCTTATTCAACAGCATAAATGGGTTTCTCTGGCAACCATCATCAAGTTGCATTACATAGTAACTAAGTGTAGAAGCAGCTATATTTAGGTTCTGGGTCTGCTATTGCCTTATCTTTTTCACTGCAGAAAATTAAGATGTATCTGTGCGTCTAGTTTGAGGGTAGGGGGAAATCCACCCATCCATTGCCAGTGAAGTAGGGATGTGTCTTTGAAATTTGAAAAGATCTGCCTAACTTTGTGCTCCTTCCCTTTTTATGTTTGGTTTTTAGTGCATTTCCAATTCTTCATAGCCTGCCCCAGACTTACCAATTAGTTTTGTTTAGCTGTGTCTGCACTGGGCAACAGATGCTGCCTGTGGTGCCCCCTTGAATCCTAAATCCCAGGTGAGTCTCCCAGCCACGTCCCAGCTGCATGCTGAGTCAAGAGGTGGCAGGACGACACTCCCCCATGCGCCCTACACTGGATTGAAGGAAGGTGCAGGTGGGCAAATGGAGATGCAGTGTGCGCACTAGTCTTTCCGAGCTGCACAGGTTGGGGACCACGGTAAGCCTTAGAGGACCTGGAACTCTTCATCCTGCTCATATTGCATAGAGCCCAAGCATCCAAAGGCAGTCTCCTAATTCCCATTTAAATCACCCTCAATGTCTCTGAAGCTCAGAGCCTGGCTTCTTCAGTGTCTGGCAACACTTCAGCCAAAGAGAAAAGCCAGATGTGTGTTTACTGAACGCCCCCAGCACTACCATAGGTGCTTAATGCATGGAGACAGGGTAACAGCCCTGCTTATGGTCTCAGTAGCTGGGACTCCATGAACCAGAAGGGATATGCAGCTGCTATTTTCAAAATGTCCGTGGAATCTAGGAGTGCAAATAGTTGCTAGAGAGTGATAAGTATCACCTTTTGATGACCGGCCTCCAGTAAAAGGTCTCAGTTTGAGCACCTGAAATAGTGGCATCTAAAATCACGAGTCCCTTTTCTGAAAGTGTTGATTCTATATATAATACAGAGACAGCAGCAAGAGTAACATCCAAGGGAGTTAAAAATAATTCTGAAATATTCTGGAAGAAATGAGTTATGAGGAACTTTTCTCAATGGTTTTGTAATTTTTAACTTTTATATCTTTCCTTAGTATCACTTGATTTTGTGGTCATCCTTTCTCACAGCTTACCATGGAGAGATAATTACAGCAGCAACTCTTAGAAAAAAAACAGTTAAACTAATCACTACAAATCAAGTCAAAGGAAAAAGATATTTCCAAGAATTAAGAAATAATGTACATATGCTGTAGGGATTCTCTACAAATGGTTACTGAAGACAATAACAATACTGTTTATATATATTTGGCAGGTATATCTCAAATAATAGTGATAGCTTGACATCCAGGGATTAACCCGTGGACTCATTACCTGTTGAATGAGTTTAATGTTTTTAAAATTACTACATCAAGCCTTAGTCTGACATAGGTATTACATATGAGGTGCTCTCCATCTCCCAATATTCTTAATTTTCCACTGGTTATTTGGCAGACCTCTGGGCAAACCAGCAGCAATTTCACAATCCACAAGACAAGTTTTTGGCATAAGTTGCCACCACAATTTATATATTTACTTATTGCTCAAGCCAATAAAAACATTTTGTTCAGAACCCAAACTGTTACTTTAAGTCCTAACTTATTCCATACCTTCTTCTAGAAATGGAATTTATAAAGAAATTGGTGAGAGGTGGACTGAATGAGGGGAAAATCATCTGAACTGTCAGGCTTCAAGGGTGGTGATCATGGTTACAAAGTCCAAATGGCAGCCACTTACCCATAGAGTCCCTTAGAGATCCATACTGGGGCCAGTAGTCTTTACTAAGGGACTGGATGAGGGGAATAAATGTACTCTCTGCAAGTTTTCAGATGTCAGAACAGGAAAGCAGTCAATATGCTGGAGAGCAGGCTGGCAAAATGGGCCGAGACGAACATCATGAAGTTCAACAAAGTGAAACACCAAGCCCTGCCCTGGTGAGAAATAACACCATGCACAGGACAGGCTGAGGTCTGACTGGCTGGAAAGCAGATTTGCAGATAATTCCTGGAGGTCCCAGTGACCAAGTGGGACCAAAGGACCAGTGGTCTGAGTTGACTAGGAGCCAGCAATGCACCCTTGCATCAAGGAAGGCCAGCAGCATCCCAGGCTTCATTAGCAAGAATGAAGTGATTCTTTCCCTCTATTCTGCAATTGTGAGACCACAACTGGGGTGCTCTATCCATTTTCAGCCTCTGTAGTCCAAGAAAGATGTTGGCACTTTGGACCCAGTCTAGCAGAGGGCCACCAAGATGCTGGAGCAGGTGATGTATGAAGAGAAGCTGAGAGGGCTGGATATGTCCAGCCGAAAGGAGAGAAGGTGAAGCTGTCTGAAAATACTGAACAAGACTCTTCTTGGAATTGCACGCTGGAAGGGCAAGAGGCAAATGACAAGGTGAAATGGGAAATTTTGATTCAATGTTAGAAAAACATTTTGTGACTGCGCAACTCTTTCCCTTTAAAGGCCAGTCTGCTGGGAAGCCAGTCCCTTCTGCTAGGCACCAGCCAGCTTTAATAACACAAATTATAAATTTTCCTTACTACTTATCTGAATTCAGAAAAAGCAATGAAACCTCAGCACTGACCAGACAGTCATGACAAAGGCAAAATGCCTTCCCTGAGCCCCAAAGGGCTACCAGTATATTGGCCCAAAGAAAGTCATCAGACCTAATCACTCTCTAATCACAAGGCGGAAGGGCAAGAGCTCTTCATCCTATTGTAAACTGGCACCCAAAGACAGGTTAAAATGCCAGGATGCTTTCAGAGGAAGACAGTGGCCCCTTCCAAGCCATGTTGCTTCCCTCCCAATGCGCTGGTCCAAAAGGCTTATGGAACAGCCATGTGTCCAACCCCGCTGCAGCCACCAAAGGCTGAGCTCTCAAAGGAGGCAAGAGAATTGCTTGACAAAACCCAAGATATTCTTTTCCACTCTTTATCCTGACAAAACTGAATCCTGATCTTGAGAGGGCTGTAGCCCGAAAGACAAAGTCAAGAGTAAAAAGTAAATTTTTGGTTCCTTTAAGCTGGCATTTACTAAATTGGAACTTTCTACCCCCAAAAAATACATGCAGGAAACCAAGGTTTTTGTTGGCTGAAAGTTTAAAATCAAGCTGAAAAAATCAGCCAGTTATGTGTTTTCTAGTTTAGGACTAGGCTGCGTTACAAGTATTTAGGGATCTGATGCTAGTGGGCTAGGGATTGCTGTTACTACTGCTTACAGCAGTGGGGGTTTGTAGCTCACGAGAGACCAACAACATAACAAGCAGATGAAATGTGTGGACTGTTGCTTACACAGCACCAACATCTTTTATAAAGATACATATCTTTTTTAGGCTTTACATCAATTCTGTAACAGACTTCCAAGAATAAATAGTCCCTCCCCTGCCTTGCTAACATATCAGCTCAAGCATCAAGCTGTAGTCGTATCTCACTTAAAAATGCTGATTCCAAAAGTCTTATCAGTTTACCAAAACAAATATTAACAAAGAGATTAAATGAAAGGATATGTTTGCATTCTTTTCAAGAACATATTAATCTAATATTTGTCTCCATTTGGAGGAGAAAAAATAAATCAAGAACACCTCCCCTGATTATTCTCCAAAAGCAGCCAGGTGAGGACTAGCTAACATATATTCTTACTTGAATCAAATCAGCCATCACACTTTTGAAAATAATGTGCACAATAAAATAAAGTGAAAAGAAAAGACTTATACGTGCCATTTTCCATATCATCCCACAAATATCCTGTAAGAGACTTACATAAGGGGGGGGGGGGGGGATTAATTCTGTGTAACACTGTAGCTTTTTTCCTCTTTTTTTTTCCTCTATTTTTCCTTTCCTTTCCTTTTTTTTCTTTGTCTGAGATGGATGGGTGAACCTGGCAGTGGTGCAGAGAAATTAACTACATGTTTCAAATTATCACTGTCTCTTAATCAAAATGCGGAATTTTAATAGTTTTTTTAATTAAGACCTAGTCAAGAAAAGTAAGGACATAGGAAATGTTGGTGCTAGACTTAGCTGTTTCAGCAGAGAAACCCCTGGAACCATTTTGCTCTTGTATCTTGCAGACTGCTGGAGCAAGATCATTCAGCAATTAATACCACAAACATCGTCACGAGGGGCTTACGGTGTTAAGCCCTTTGAGACTGAGCTTAGAGGGTGGTTTCTTTGAGGAAACAGGGAGTAAAAGGAATGATTGTCCTCGTGGAGAAATTGTGGTTTGATAGCAGATAGGTAGGAATCACCCAGAGCTTTGAAGAGAAGGTGGAGGAAAGATGCAGGGCACTTTTCTGGACCGAGCTGAACCCATATGGACACAACATATTCCTGAGGAGGACTGCAGAAAGGTTTTATGCTGTCTTGTTAAGACAGGTGTACAAAAGTGCCTGGAGGGTTTTTTTCAAAGCCTGAATAACTTCTCTTATATAGTAAGCTGCTGCTTTTGATAAGTTCCAAGTCCTTGAAAATGAAGCAAGAGTGCTGGAACGCAAGCAGCGTGCGGTCACAGCTCCTGCCGTGGAGAGGCTGCACGCTGCGCCTCCCCGCCTGCTGCTTCACCCAGAAGAGAGAGGAGTCAAAGACGAGTCAGCTTCGCTGCTCTGCCAGCCCTGGGAAAACTGGCCCAGTAAAAATCACGGCATACCCACAGTATCCACTGCTTTCCCAGGATAGAAAAGGCAGGAGCCTATGTTTTTAATTAACCCATTAACAGCAAGAAATTAATCACCTTTTATATTGGAACCTGCTCTGCAGCCTGCTTGTCATCCTGCACCACTCCCCAGTAGTTTTTCATCGCTCTTCCCTCCCTCCTCGCTGCCTTGGGGGAAATGCCATAGGGGAGGCAATGCCCTGGTCGTTACTTTAGGCAGGGGAGGCTATGCATGCTGCACTTACCAGGACTGAGATTAATTGTGATTAGATACACCTCACACATAGCTTGACTGTGAAAGGATTATTTGCTAGCCAAAAGAAGTCATTTTCCTCAATGTTTGCCATCTTTAAAGAAATGCCAGGTAGGATGAGGACTGCTCAATAGTCTATGCATAATGTACTAGCAGACAGTTTGCAAACATTTTTAAAGTGGCTTGATAAAGGAAAAACGCTGCTGTCTCTGCGCCCAGCTGCACCTCCTTTTCCTCAGTACATTTCCAGCCTACTGGCTAACGTGGGAGTAGCTACCAGGGACCAGGGGTACGTGCCAGGGATGGGGATGCAAGGAAGGGCTGTAGGAGAGGGAGCCAGAGCTTGGAGAGGGTGCAAAGGCCTGGGATGCCAGGCTGGGCTCTCCCTCCATGGTGAACCACCATGATAGGGATTGCTTTGGTTGCAGCTGCCTCTAGAGGGCTCATTGCCTTGTTGGAGAGGCAGCAGCCTTTGTTCTCAACTTATGCAGCATCACTGAGTGGAAAATACTTCATGCGTTGCTTTGCTTTTCAGTCTTCGCTCAAATCTCCAGTGGCTTGATCTCAAAACCAAAGTTGCGGGGTGCAAGGGGTCTGTATGCCCTCACTTTGGCTTCACTGGAGTACAGCACTCACTCCCCATCAGGGAGGCAATGGGGATTTGCTGCCTGCCCACCTCCTGAGCCTCCGCATCTCCTTTGCATCCTTCAACCCTCTGAAAGTTTAAGGCTGCACTCCATTGCACTTAAACCCTGCCACACATCTGCTTGTACCAGCCCTTCTGCTACAGAGCTGACACACATGTGTGCCATGGTTATTTGTCCGGCTCCTCAAGACAGGCTGCCAGAAGCACAGAATCCCAAGACCAGTGCCACAACCAGGTTTTGCATTTGAACAAAATTTCTGATCAGAAAAAGGGGAGACCCAGACAGAAGTTGTACTTATTAATACAGTGCTTTCTGATGGCTTCATCAGATAGATGGACCTATATCTTCAAACACTTGCAAAGCCTTGGAAGATATTCAAGACTGGCTTGCTTCTCCAGGACCAGTTGCTAAGTATGCACAGCGCACTGTTAAAGCTCTTTTTTGTGGGCAGTAGTTACACCTGCAATGAAAACTGTGCATATGCAGCTTTAACACTGTTAGCACTGTTTAGTCATTTTTGTGACTTTCCCTGTGAACCACACCATATTTGTCAGTATTAGATTTCATCTGCAGTTGCCCATTTGTTTAGCTTTATCCTAATGCAGGATAACCAGCCAGGATTGCTTTGCAAAGCAAATAACTTAAAAGTTGAAGCCATTTATTCTGACTAGTGATTCTCCCTTGATTTTATAAGATTCAGAAACCTCTGAAGTTCATCTGCATTTGGTTTAGACTAGTCAAACAGGAAGAGATCATCTCACTTGCTGTACAGCACCTCCTTACATGGAGAGTTCAGTCTCTACTCTTGCAGCTTTTGCCATCTCCCGCTGAAGACAATAGAAAGGCTCTTGTTGGCAAGGTTGATACAGGGAGAGACCGAGAGACCATCAGTCCCCCACATGTGATTTAGCAAGTCATCTTAGTGATGCAAGACTCCCCAGCAAGTCCAGGTTATGAGTGTCAAAAGCTAAGTCTGATAGCAAGAGGTTGCTAGCTAGTCTCAGGGCTAACTGACCTTATGCTCCCCTGAGGAGGGATCTCCACCTGCCTTCCGTTGCAGTAGTGTGTATATCCCTCTCGTTCGGGGATATCACTAGTTGGGTTCATTTTTCTCCCTAGGGAATGGAAAGAGCTTCTGGCAGGGAACAGTCCCTGCAGTAAGGAATGAAGCTGAGACTCTGGCTACTGGAGTTCAAGCCTCTGACATAAATCAGTGAACACGACAGTATAACAAGTCTTCATTGAAGCAAGAGTGTGAGTCAAAGCAACAGGCAAAACACAAACACCAAGCATGAGAAAAAGAACAAACATCCAACTCGGCAGCGCTGTGTGCCAAATGCCCCAGCACACGACAGGAGACTGTCATGTTGTTGATGGTATTTTGTCATAATTATGTGCAATTTGCTTACACATGTTGTTCAGCACGGATAAAATAATGATCAGCCTCTACTTGGCTTCTCACTGCATAGTGACTATTTCAGTCCCAAAACAGCCCTTCCAATCTGCATTCCTTAGTGCCTCCACGTGAAAGGGTGAATATTTGTACAGACATAGGCAACTGGACTATATATTTCACAGGCTGCCAGATTGATTTTATGCATTCTTGGAGGACTCAGTCTCTGGGGACCTCTCACAATTGCTTCGGTCCCCTTGATTGATAAACTTTGTCTTGTGGCTCCATGCTTTGGAAAGCAAATTTGCATGTATATTGCTAATGATTATTCACTCATTATTTTTATTAGAGAATCACACAGAGGCCTCTTCTGACAAGCTGTCCTATAGGTGCTTTATGAACATAAAGCTTTATGGCAATTCTGCTGCAGAGGTTTTCTGGTGTCTAAGAGGCAAACGAGAACTTGATCACTCTCAGCATTTATAGCTGCTGCAGAGCTAAAAGGAGAAGGATCCTGTTTGCAAACTGCTTTTTATTTGCACAGACCTCATAGGCAGTCACATCTCTTGAGGGAGTAGAGGGCAACACAATCAAGCCCTCATAAGCTAGACCATGTTCCTCCTTTGGGACCATTTGGGATCTGTCTAGGTATTTATCAGATAATCTATGCTCCTCTGCGTCATTTCTTCTCAGCATTTGGAGACACCATCAGTTTGTCAGGTATTTGATATTCACTGTGATTTCAGAACAGTGTGTTGGCCTTCACTACTTAAAAAGCAAGCTCTGTTCAATCATGCTGAGTTTACTTGTATAGTCTTCACAGATTTAAAAAAAGAAAATGAAATTGAAAGAACAGAGTCATCTGGAGAAAAAGGGCCTGTTTTGGCTTTCATGGACTTATTACTATTTCCTAGGACCACTCACAGCAGCTGCCTGGCACAAAGAAGGTACAAGGCCAGTGGAAGTCCTCCTGCTAAAACTCCTCTGCATGTTTTGTTCTTCATCACATTCTGCCCACAGGCTACGAGTAGAGATCAGGCCAGAGCATGGCTTTGTCTCTGTGATTTGGGGCACACTGGAACGCTGCTGAGTTTTTGCACTTTTCCAGTGGTGCACGGAGGACCAGGAGGTGGGCTGCACCCTTCAGCCACCCCAGGAGTGGCCTTTCTCTGAGCTGGCAGCCAAATTCAACAGAAAAGAGGAGAGACAGACGTAAACTGAGAATGTGTGCATCCCAGGCTGCCAAACCTGCCCAGCCAGCAGCCCATCAGCATACCTTCACCAAGGTTAAGGTTCACTGGAGCTAGGTGCTGCAGGATCCATCCCAGCATATGAAAACCCCTACCAGTCTGGCTAGGGTTCCCCAAACACCGTGGTGCTTATTGACAGTCACTTCCACTTTGAAATATAAAGATTCAAACACTGCGAATGCATCCCATGGATTTCAATGGATTTGACTGGCCTCAGTCTTCCCACCTGGCTCAAGATGAAATTTTTAACAAAGTCTTAGCAGAACTGGCCCATTCTTGAGAACTGGTTTGTTGCACACCTGGCTATTTCATGTTAAAATTAATTATGCAGCCATGAAGATCATTCATATGAACATATTAAAATAGTCAGATGTTTCCTCTTCATGTTTTTTATTTTACAATCAATTGAGCATTCATCATTCTTTCCCCTTAAATGACATAAGATAACTACTGTATAGCTTAAAAGAATTCCAGGTGGCAATGAGACTTGTACCTTGTAATGTTCCCAGTTAGTGGTATGCTTTGGGACTATAACAATCAACTTCATAACCTGATAAACTTCTAAATTTTTATTGCTCTGTTTCATGATGAAAAACCTATATATAGCAATTTATTTTGTTTCATACCTGATAAAGGGTATGAAAGAATAAGAGTCATAAGAATATAAGATATCATAAGATAAGTGAGGTGGTGAGTTGGCTCTGTATGTTAGGGAGT
>VZTL01015104.1:458-12241 GCA_013400535.1 Scopus umbretta
AATTGTTTTTTTAAAAGGAAATAATCAATACCTTACTAAATCCAACTTGCAAGGCTCATGTTTCAGTTAGATACAAATTATTTCATGCAACTATTATGCTGTGTTCAGGCATAAGAAAATACACATCTAGTAATTATTTCGTCAAAATTATTTTTTATTGTACGGCAATTAAAAATGAAAAAATAAAAACCACTTTTTTTTTTTTTAATTGGTTAACTTACAAATAGATTTTGAAGCTTTGAAAGCTTTTAGTTCCAGTGCTTACTAAAAACCACAATGCACTTGTCGCTTCCCACCATACTTGCTTAGTGAATGTGAATAACAGAATTTTTAAACCATGGCAATATTGTGGCTTTCCATCAAATTTAATTCATTATATGCTTATTTACTTTACACCACTATATCATTAATACCTAGCTGGACAGAATAATTTCTTTAAGGTAATAAGAACTTCCTTCGCTGTGATGTAACTCCAGTGAATACTGCAGTTAATTTGTCCCTAGAAACTTACTGAGATTCACAGTTTTATTTATTTATTTTATGGAAGAAACATAAAATAGAAACAGAAACTATATTTTAAATACTTTCTATAAAGTAAAAATTATTTTCTCATGACTGTTTTTGACATGAGAGGAGATATAAAGGGGAGAAGTTGATTGAAAGAACTTGACAAATTCAGTATGAATTTGTGATATGTGGTCAATTCAAATCTGTATTTTGATCAATTTTTCTTTTGAATTAATTATTCTGACATCAAAATCTGGTTTTACTACCCAAATGTTCTACTTATTTCCTATTTTCTGACTCATTAAAAGAGCCTTTAACATCATCTCATTGCCCACATTTTGTGAAGTCCCAAAGATTACATCAGTGTCCAACATGTCATCTTCTCCTTCTAGGTTATACTAGATTTTTCCAGGTGAATTTCCTGTTTTAGTATAAGATACAACACTATGTATTAGTTATTTATAGAACAATTTTTCCTTATGTAACATTTCCTCCTTTTTTCCCAATGTTACAGTTTAGTTTATGACCAAAGGTGATTTTCTTTTAACTCTGGACTCTCCCTTTAATGCTGTATGTACGTATGTTTGTATAGATAGATAGGAAAGGAATTAGAGAGAGAAATACAGCTAAATAACTTAAAAGGTCAGATTTCATTTTGTTCCACATGTAGATCCATTTCACCCCCTCAGTTCATGATTTCCCAGTATATTTCCATAACAGCATTCACCATGATTTTCAGAATCAATCCATTTATTTTTATGCAGTGATATCGACCACCACTACTTATACATAAGCCACTACCTTTATTCACTGTAAAATTTACTTTTATTTCTAAATACCAGATGCACTTACTTGTCCGACATATGTCTATTGTCAAACATAGAAAGCCTGTGCAACAAACTTGACTTGTGTTGGAAGGTCACAAACCAAGTGAAATCCTTTAGGTCGATTAAACAGTGGTTTAAATTGAGCTGTTCCCATTTTCCCTGCCATACATTTTGCTAACTTTAAAGGTCTTTTCATACTTCTGCTCTCTTTCATTTTATTTTTTCTTCTTCTATGTTTTCTGCTGGGGAATAAAAGCATCCCACAAACTTTTATGTCAGTTCATTTCTGCATGCCATCTACTATTAAACCATAGTAATTACCCTTTGAGAGTATACTTTTCTGACTTCCTTTGCCAACCTTGCTACATTCAGTTTATAAATCCTTAATGGAAGAAACCCTTATTGTAAGAAATATCCTTTCTTTTTAACTGTTCATAGCCTTGCCTGATGGGCTTATTTTGGGACCTTTTTGTTTCTTATGAAAATAATACGATGAGAAACATAAAATGTAAATCCTTCATAAAGCTAGACTAATGTACCCAGCAAAGCCCAGGAAGACTGAACATACTGCAAACACTGTTCCCATTATAAAAGCAGTCAGGAATGAGAACTCGAACAATTATAATCCCAACTCAATTAAACAAAGCAGATAAGCAAACACTTATTTTCCCCATTAAGAATATGCACAAAAGCTTTCCTAGTAGTGTTTTTCACTTCCTACCCAAATCACCCTGATGTTGCATATAAAATCAGACAGATCTGAACTCCTCCGGTACCTGAATTCATGTTCCTAGGAAGATGAGATTAAAATCTTTAACACTAGGTCTTTGGGCCCAGTCAAGGAGGCATGATCTTCCAACACAGGAAATGAATGCCTTTCACACAAATGTATCACAGGTTAGTGATCATTCAGACTCTTTTGTGTTTGTAAATGGGAGGTCTGCCTAAATCAAAAAGCACTGCCAGTTGAGAAACACTGATTTAGTTATTCAGTTATTCAGATCAAACTAGTGTAGTGATTCTCTGTACATAGTATGTGCTGTAAACCAGGTTTTCCTTAAAGAGCTTCAGTTCAGAAATGAAGAATGCTACCCAAATAATTTGTAATTTCTTTAAATACTTAGGACCATATTTTCCGGAAGGATTTTTAACAGCATCTCCAAAATTTAACACTATCTTTGCAATATTAGTAAGCTAGGAAGTTATCATGAACCTGCACATACAAGTATACTTGAATACCTTTTGCAAGAGCACATATTTCTGCAGTTAAATTTTGTTAAAGCTTGTTTCCACCTACCAGTCAGTCCATAAAGGAGGGAAACACTATTTCCTGTTCAAATCAGCACTCTTAAATCAACAGAAAAGGGGTCATGCTTGAATACTATGGCAAACAGTCTATGCTAAAAATCAGTAGCTACTTTTCAGCAAGCAAATGTTAACATCTATCCTGCTTTGAATCTGCTAAGTTAAAAAAAAGGAATGCAGCAAATTGGCTCTGAGCAAGACATTACTTTTTTTTTTCTACCCAATTTAGGATGGCAGCCATTTCAGACATAAAAATAATGCATAGAACCTCTTAGGAATTTTAATTTTCTGAAATGAAGAAAATAGGGACAGTGAAAAAATGAAGCATAAGACAATACAGAAGACTGAAGAAAGTTCTCAACTCTAAGATTATTGCTAATATTTTGCAAGCATTAGCATAAAGTAAAAATTGTTATACTTTTTTCCCTAATGTTGCATTTCAGCTCACAAAACAAATTACTGTAATTAGAGATTAGTAGGTCACCTCAAATTGTTATAGTACCATCTAGAATTGCCAATGAAAATTAGACATCTACAGTAGCCTCCATTTTTAAAGAGCTTGCAATTAAGGTTCAAAATATAACAAGCCTAACCTGGGGGAAAAAACAGCACCTTTATAAACACGATGCTGGGAAGTACAGAGTTCACAATCTATATGGCATATCCAGAAGCACCTACCACACTTTGTACACTTATGTCAGTGTGGATGACACTGGATCCCACAATGTACCAAAGGCTGTCTCCCTTCCATTCTTTGTTTTTCTCATTGGGAGAGCAAATTCCTCCAGAGCACAGCAGGGAAGGCTGGAGCAAGGCAAGAGGGCACCAGAGGGTGGAGGGACCTCTACAAAATAGAAGAATACATCACTCTGAGATGTCACAGGGCTTCATGAAGGAAAGGTCAGATGGGATGCTGGCTTTGCCTTCACTGGCAGCCTCACTTTGCCTTCACCTCTCAGCATCCTCCCCTCCTCCTTTAAGACCTTCAGCTATGAGATCTATCTCTCTCTCCATCCATTTCTTGCAAGCTAATTTCTCCAAAATCAATTCCACTGCCTCAGTCACCTCTGGAGACACCAACTCTTCCTTCAATATCCAAAAGAGACAAACCCATGCATTCCCACTCTCTCTAAAACACACGGAAAACTCATTACACCCTGGGAGATGGCTGTCTTATTCCTGTTTTGTACTCTGAAAATATACTTTGTGGAATATATATATAATATATAGTGGAAGAGATACTTATGGTAGTGAATCTTAACCTGGAATTTCATACTGAAAGGTCCATAATGAGTGTGAAATATCCCCTTCTGATATATGCATACATCATCAATTCATTGTAATTTCACAGTAGAAATCTGGCAATTTAGCTCTCAACAATGGAGCCGAAAGCTGGTCAGTGCCAGACATAAAGCAGAGTCAGACTTACAGAGTTTGCCAAGAGAATGCTACCCACATAGTACCCTTTCCTGCCTCTTCTGTTTCTTCCAATCCCACACTTTCTTCTGGCTTCAGTATTTCCTCTCTGCCCTGACTGAAGACTTCCCAAATCCTCCTGTTAGTAACCAAGAACATCTGTCTTCTTCTAGAAATGGCAAGTTCTTTGCTGCTTTGTTCCTTACATCGAAGATGTTAGCGTCCTCTTTATCATTGTCTGCAATCTGAAAAATGCTGTGTAGAGACTTGAAACAAAGTCTATCATTCCCTGCTGAGCAGGAACTCAGCTACATTTTCACACATGCAGTTAAGCAGCAGAAGTGATTTGTCACTGTGGTCAAGACCACAGGTGCAGCAACAGTAAATATGACGTGAGAGTTTACTATGTTAACAACTCAGATGGGGTGAGAATGCTTATATGACTATCAGTCAAAGCATAACCCTAGCCACTACACCATTTTGATAGCCGTCTCACAGATGGATCCTATGGCTTTTTTGAGCTCAGTACCTTCATTGAAGGCTGAAGATTGCCAAACACACATAGACTGCTGTAATCACACAGATTATTTCTGTTTATAAATTGGGTTATTGCACATCCTGCTTGTGCTCTAGAGTGTTTGGGTTTTTTTGGAATACAGGAGTGTGACTTGAAGGAAAAACAGAGGGGCCCATTTTGTGCTGCCTTGTCAGATATGTATCAGAGGGCCAAAGAACTTCAAGTCAATGTGAATAACACAGATTACTCAAGGAACTATCTTTCATGGCATCATACAGGCTAGAGATTTCTGGATCCTTCTCCTAGCCAGAAGTCTCTCATGACACACCAAGAGAATACATGACTAGACTGTACCCTAGCCAGGGAATGTGGACTAGACATCTAATCTAATTATTTAACAGAATCAAGTGCATCCATTGAAGTACTTTCTTTGGAAATGGGACTTAAACATCTAAGCCAAACAACTTAGTAACACTGAGAAAAGCTTTAAAAAGTTAATCTTGTCAGGTCTCCACCAAAGTCTACCTAGTCACAAAGCAATTTTTAGGGAGCATATCCTCTCTTTTGTATAATCTTCTCCTTCCTATGGACAGATATACAGCTATGTGTTCAGAAACTAGGCTGATTTCTTTATTACTTGATAATAGGAAGATTACACCAGATGGTCACATAGGAAATGGCACTGAGAGCTGTATTCTAAGCAGAAAATGTTCCTTCACAGAGTATTCAGAGAAAGACATGTTTGCATAGAGACAAGGTATCTTAATATTGAGTATATTTTACTTATATACTTGTGAGAAACTTTTCTAGAAAGAGAGAAAGAGAGACGAGGAGCACAAACGTATGCGGCATACCACATTTATATTCCTGAAGCAAGATAAAAGCTCTTGAACATTTGAAGAGTTAAATAAATGTCCTCGTACCTTTTCTTTTTTTGTGCAATGCCATGCAAAATCCAGGGGTGATTCTACTTTCAGATGTAACAAGCAACACTTTGTGCAGATTAACAATCTGGGTAAAAATTTCAGAACTACACAACTGACTTTGAAGCCCAAGTTGCATTAACTTTCAGAATAAAGACAGATTACTATATTAGTATTCATATAAGCTTATTAGCTATTAATTCACTATTTTGTCCTGAAAATTCACCCATTCTTTTCTCTGACAGAGTTGAAAACTAGTAGCAAGTTTTGATTCTAAGAGAAAAATAAACTTAATGTTGCTTAAATTTCACTGGAGTATTTTTTTGGCCACTTTTCTTTGTAAACAGAGGCCTTGCTTTGTAGAGCATTCTGAAGTTTTTTGCTACGACTTATAAGCACTCAGTTAATATGGTTGTTATTTACAACACTTCTGTGCTTAACATGCAAACTTCAAAATCTCTCTCTCAGAATCAGAGTACAAAACACAACTGATTACAGTTGCAGGAAAAGGCAAATATCTTTGAAATGTGATTAGGCAACTTCCGCCTCCACTGTCAAAGGCAAACTCACTTGGAGTCATAATGAAACCACCTACATTTGTGTTTGCCCACATCTTCAACATTATGTGCAGCTCTTGCCCCCCTAGGAAAGATAATAACAAAAAATCAGATAAGGGAACAAAGAGTATTACAGGAGTGGAATGCTTTCAAGCAAAGAATGACTAAGTAAACAAGGACTTTTCAGCTTGGAAAAGAGATGACAGGAGCCAGGGTGAAAAAAAAACGCTAAAAGATGGCACTTAAAATAAGGAATAACAGCCTTGTTGAACTCCTTGCCTGAGGACATAATAGATTCTAAATTTTACATGGGCTCAAGGGAGGACTGAAAAAAATTAATGGAAAAGAAATCTATCTAGATTTGCTAGATACATCTAGCTCAGTCCTGAGGCTGGGAAAGCAATCAGAGAAAGAATCCTATTTTTACTCTGTTCTTACTCTTCCCTAAGTGTTCATACATGGCAACTACTGGAAACGGCACAGAGCTGAACTGTCCTTTCCTCCGACCAAGTACAGCCCTTTTTATCTTATTATAATCTTAAACTGACTCTTCCTTCCTTTGTATTTGGTGGAAGACTTATTTAGTCTTCATTGAGTTATGTTAGGTGCTTAAACAAACCTGTATCTTTACAATACTTGAAATCTTATTTCTTCCTAACTCATGTCCTGATGGAGTAGTTTCATTCTGAAGAAGTCACTGACAGAAAATCAGGCATTTCTCATTAACTCCTTTTTCTTCTCTTTTCATGTCTCCAACCTATTAATTTGGAGGAGAAATGCCAGTGGAAATGGGGTAGCTGTGGGGCTCCAAATTGTCCAGCCCTAATTCAACTGTGTTAGGGTATACGCTTGAGGAAAAATGGGCTAAGATCCACATCCCTCAGACCCGTAATCTCTGCTCTATTTATCAAATAGAATAGAATTTATAACTGTAAGGATCTTGAGTGCCTTTCTCATACCCACCCCTCTTGCCCAGCTTTAGCTTCAGAAGGCTGGAGGCAAGAGAGAGCTATAAGCTGGCTTCTACACATTAAAAACAGGCACACATCCACTTTAAGAGCCAGAGTGAAACTCTACTGACTTTAAAAATCACTTATGCATTGAGTCTCTGGGGACTGAGTTCTAAAAGGCCAATATCAAATTTGGGAAGAACAGCAGAACACCTGTAATTCTGTTGCATTGTAATTTCTGTAACACCTGCTATAGAAAACTTGCTAAGAATAAGGAAATTTCACTTAGGACCTTTATCTTGGATGATGCAACTCAGAATCCTCTTTATCAGGTGACCCTATCAATAAGAAAGCCTGTGACAGGAAACCAATGAAGCATTACAGCTGACATGTCTACCGATTCAAGACAATATAGAAAGGGTGACTCCTGGAGAACATCTCAGCCCTCGCCAAGGAGTAGATTTTTTCCATGTAGGCAAGAGGCATGCTGTTTTATGCAAGTATATGCTTTGCCGTTCCACCCAAAGGCTAGGATAATTACTCCTTTCTTTTACCTGGCTTGAAAGATTATTGCAAATTCCATTCAGGATTTTTTTTATTCACATTATTCTTGTCTGTTTGATTTACTTGGCTGGTCTTTATATGATGTTTTCTAAACAAGTTCTAATCTCATTGCTGATCTTATATAACTAGATCTTCCATTCAGCTGGGCTGTACTGAAATGCAAGCAGCATTGTGCATTCATGTAGCAGAAAAGACCGCCACGGACTGCCATGCTCTTTAAAAGAAAGAAGGAAATGAACCAATTAGAAAAAACCATCAAACTGCTACTACTTGTCAAACTACTTTGCCTTTGCTTTCTAACATATGGAGTGACAATCAACTTCAGTGATGTCTGATTTAAATTTCACTTGCATGGATTTCAAATTCAAGGATATTACTTTTAATTCTGAGCTTAAATTCAGAATCTTTAAATGAAACTGAGCTGAAACTGCTGGGGTTTTATGGTTTCACCATTTGAAAGTAGTGCAGGTATCATCCTTTGTTATTGTTCTCTGTAAAACAAAATACCTCCACTGCTGCCAAGTATCTTCAGGTTATGACTACATTATCAGATCTGGGACATGTACCGAGTTCCAGGATTTGGCTGCAGGATGTAGCCATGTGATAAACCTGGGTCTGTAGATTCAAAGGTCATGCAAAAGTGCCCTGAAGAGAAACCAACCCCAGGAATATGCTACCAAGTGGTTCAGCACATACGTACAGACATAGACTAAGATACCTGATTTATCACAAATCCGTAGCAGGCATGCTAAGCAAAAATCCTTTATCATTATGATTTCAGTCAGGTCTTCAAAGAGATCTAAAGCTTAGCAACCACTTGGCCTACCTTTCAATCTTTTAAACCTCTGTGATATATTTTGTTATCAATAGGTTTTTTGTTATTAAAGTACCCAAAGCACAGAAATAGGTAGCCAGCTAGTTCTTGCACAGCTTTTAGATAAAGATCCAATATGCTTTATTTATTATCAGAACAGGGACTGCCATACTTCCTTATAAGAGAACAAAGTAGTATGTAGTTCAAGTGCCAGTCAGTGTTTTCCCTTTGTGTGTCTGATTGCAGGCTCATTACACAACACTGATGAGAGCTTTTATTTATTTATCTAAATGAACAGAAGCCAAAACACAGAAAACAAAAGAGGTTAAAACGTTAAAGAAATTACTTTTCCCGGTCTAATGGGCTGTGGACAGTGCTCCTTTTTCAACTACAAGAAGGAAAGCAGGACGGGGGACTTGGGGGCGGGGGGATATAATGCATTGCACAGGATGAGTTTTACAGTAGCTATCTTCTGGCTCACCTCCCAGACATTATGCCATCCTGTCATCAAGATGAAGTCTCTCCCACACTGACATTCCTTCTGCAGATAGAAGGCTACCCATCCTCAGCTGCTGTAGCCCTGCTCAGCTTCATTATCTCCAGTGATATTACGTGTACAGTGGTAGAGTGTCAAATGCTGCTTGCTTTTGGAGCCCCTTCTAAAATGAGAAGGTCCTTCCTTTTTTTGAGGATACATATATTTATAGATGCTCAGAGTTTATTCATAGAAAATACATAAAAAAACAACTCATAGAAGTTAGATGACAGAATTGAAAACAAAGAATGCAAGCGATGATACATAGTAGGAGTTTGCTACATAAAATTATTTTGCTACAATCTAATTTTGTAATACTGAAGCAGGAGATCTAGAGATTTTGCAAATGACATGCCAGTTTTAAAGTATTTCATTTAAATTGCTTGGAATTAGCAAAGCTCTCCGCTCTCTCACTTTGTTATATTATTTTTAGTAGTTCATGGAGGTGCATATTTTATTCACCTAATCCTAATGGAAATCAGTGATTAAAAAAAAATACACAAAACCCAAAACTACATTTCAAGATATTACATTCTGAGATCTAATTTGTCATTAAATAAACAACATATGATGCCAGTCATTTTAATTTTTTAAAAAATGCTTAAGTATAAAATTAAATGAGCCTTCTTCACAGAACTGTCCTGGTTTCAGCTTAATTCAGAATTCATTTTCTCCCTAGTAGCTGCTATAGTGCTGTGTTTTGGACTTAGTATGAGAACAATGCTGATAACACACTGATGGTGTAGTTGTTGCTCAGCAGTGCTTACACTAGTCAAGGACTTTTTGGCTTCCCATGCTCTGCCAGGGGCACAAGAAGATGGGAGGGAGCACAGGCAGGACAGCTGACCCAAACTGGCCACAGGGCTATTCCATACCGTATGGCGTCACGCTCAGTATAGAAACTGGGGGGAGGTGGCCGGGGGGCAGTGATCGCTGCGCTGGGATGGGATGGGCATTGGTCAGCGAGTGGTGAGCAACTGCATTGTGCATCTCCTGTTTTGTATATTCTTTTATCATTACTATTATTATTTTCTCTTTCTCTACTATCCCATTAAAATGCCTTTATCTCAACCCACAGGTTTTAGCTTTTTTCGGTTCTCTCCCCCATCCCACTGAGGTGCGGGAAGGGTGAGCGAGCAGCTGTGTGGTGCTTGGTTGCCGATTGGGGTTAAACCACAACAGGTTCTCAGTCATGCTATTCTNTGTATTCTCTAAGGAGGTACTCCTTAGTTAGTGAGGCATGCATTGCTAATACCTTCTTATCTGGCCTACGCATTATTTACTACCTTGAATAATCTGCCATTCTCATGTGCTAGTTTTTACTCCTAACTGTGATTCTTTCTTAGCTACTAATAACTCCTCTACTACTTCCATTTTATCCAAAAATATATATATACACATTTGAGGTAACAATTCCCCCCTTTGAGACTTGCAAAGTAAGATCTCTTTGGGTGTCTCACCTACATGCAGAATTCTGATAATATTTTCAACTTTCAGGTTTACACAATTGGGTACAGCATGACTTAAGAAAGAGTACACATTGAGTCATGATGCAACACAATACACATACGACAATTATGACTGTGCTTATTACAAACAATTCTTTTAACCAAGTTTGGGTTTGTAGCCATGAAGTTAACCAACTCCACCACAAGGAAAAAGACTCCTTTTGTCTTCCCATTCTTCCACTGCCCTCTTGAGTTTATCTCTTTCTGTTGGGTCTTGAAGCCATCATCTATGTATGTACAACTTTCTCGTTCTATCAGAGCACATGTTCCTCCTTCACTGGCCAACAAATAATCTAGGACCATGCGATTTTGCAGAGTTACCATTCTGGTTTTGGGCTATTTCATCAGATGTACTGTTTAGTACCTAAATGGTCTCATTGGCCATTTCTTCCAATAGATTACTAAGTTGGTTTATTTTGGTTCCATAGGTTGCAGCTGCACACATAGGGCATAATGTAAAAAAGAATTTCTGCCCGTCTATTACAATTGGTCTGTCCTTTAGGCTTTCTTCTATCTCTCTTTTTCAACTTGTTCACCCTGACGGGAGTTGTTGTAATACTCTAAACGAGAGTATTAACAAGCCTAAATAACAGGATCCATACCATCCTCCAGGTAGCCATCGGTATGCCTTCTTCCCACAAACCCAATAATGTCTCCCACCTTTTGGTGTTCTCCAGGTTCCTAATGATATGATAGGTATGAATATTTGATACAGAAATTCACTAGATTCATAGTAGCTTCCTTACCCATTACTGGAATGCATTGCGTCGTTCTGGGTGGGAGAGCGAGTGCTTTCATATGTTCAGTTTCCTGCCCACCAGGTCCCGTTTGGTTGACATACACAAATGCCCCCTTGTGGTGAACTTCTTAATTTTATGGCACTAGGCTTGTTATTTTCCACTGTAGGAAATGGTGCTGGTCCATGAGTACAATTCTCCCAGACGTCTCATGTGTCTTGAGAACTAGGCTTTCTTGCTTTATACACCATACAGATATCCTGACCTGTCAACGGTTCAATTTTAAAAGGAAACCCTGTTCCTCCTAACATTATTTGTGAACATATCCAACAGTTTATTACATTAAGCTTTTTGGCCAATTGTATTTTTGCCTCCTTGTAAAGGTTGTCATGATTTGTCCCTTGATTAGTTGAACAGTTAGTTAACATCATGGCTATTCCAACCAAAACACTTACAGCTTGCTGACTAATTTTCATGTTGATTTTTGAATTATTATCCAGAGAGAATCTTTGTCCAATGAAATGACCTTCCACTGAGGCTGTTTTGGCACTGGTGCTAGCTTTGCTCAAGTGTAATGGATCCAGGGTTCAATTCCCTCTGCCTTAATTGCAGTGTAGGTTGTT
>VZTL01015106.1:7412-23997 GCA_013400535.1 Scopus umbretta
GGCCCCGCCCCCCGGGCCGGCCCCGCCCCCCGGGCCGGGCCCGCCGTGGCATCCCCGCTCCGCAGACTGATCCGTGCTGCCCGCTGGCCTGTGCAAAATCGAGGGCAGGCACATCCCGGGCATGGACATCGCGGGGGTGCGCACATCGGGGGGCGCAGACCAGGGGTGCAGACACTGGGGGTGTACAGATCAAGGGCATGCACACTGTGGTCTTAAGCCTGGGTCTGAGCCGGCAGCATGAGTACCTCCATGCTGGCAGGCTAGCTGCTGCTTGTATGAAGTTAGTTTGGAGCGAGCTGGGGAGGGGGAGCTGATCAGCTCTCCACCTCCTCCGCCATGTGGGGTCCCAGATGTTGGTGTACTAAACATAAAGACCTATATCAGCGCCCTTGGAAAAGCACCTACTGCTGTTAGCTAATGGCTACAGGACGCCCCGGTCCCCGGTGCAGGCCAGTCCAGATCTCTCCAATCATACATATGCATTAGTAACTTTTTCCCTCTGATGGTGTAGGCTGTCAGCCTGATTATCTCAACTGCTCAGAGCTAGAGCTTCCACTGCAAGGGGATGTGGCTGATCTAGCTTTGCAGGGCGAAGCTGCCTACTTTGTGCAGGTGCTGCGCTGTTTGGAGCGTGGTGCTGAGAAGCAGAGATCTGGTGTGGTTTGTAGTGTTGCTGTCAGGTCATCAGAGGATCTGTGTGTCCTGGGGATAGGAGACTGGGTGTTTCATCAGGGTACGTTGCTTCCAGCTTGGTATGCTCCTGACTTTTGCTTACAACGGAGTTGTACTTCAGTCCAGGAACTGAAACACCTAGTGCAGCCTGCTGTCTGCCCGGTCGTATCTAAAGACAGACTGAATTTCACAAGCCCCAGTCTGTGCTGGCTGGTGTCACTCAGAGCAGATTCAGCAAATAATTCTGAATATTGCAGACATGAGAGAAAACCCAGGTAGGCTGAGGACTGTGGCTAACTTGAAAGCAGTAAAAGTGAAATCCATCAAAGCAACTACCAATTACTTACTTCACTCAAGGACATGCTGCAGGGAAGGAAGCGCTAGGTTTCTAGCGTGTGAATACATTTCTGCTCAGTGCTTGCATGCCGGCTAGCCTGTTCAGTGGGGCGTGGGAGCGGGGAAGTTGGAGTGAGGGCATTGTCCTGAGTTTAATCTTGTGTTCATATCTTTCAGTATGGGGACTATCCTGCGGCTGATCTAGGGCAGAGAGAGCCTTGAAAGGCTGCCAGGGTTGTCTGGGGAGTAGAGGAGGAAGGGGAAATAGAGGCATCTGTACAGTAGAAACAGCAGTCGTTTCTCCTCATTGATCAGACACGGTGAGGGGGGGGTGTGAAGGGGCTTCCCTTCAATTTGCTGACCCTTTCTTTTACTCACACAGGGAAACGAACACACCCTTGTCCCATCCGTTACTGAGACATAGCTACCTCTCTACCTGGATGCTCTCTGTGCCTCTGGAACTTACAGGCTGGACGCGGTCACCCTTCCAAGCATCCAGGCACTCTAAATGTGCTTCTCACTGGGAGCCCTTTGTTGTCATGCCGATTTCTACAAATGATAAACTTTAAAATCTGCCGGTGCCCACCACAATACCACAAGCCCTGGCACTCCTGGCAGCGGCACAGCAGGCTCTGGAGGCTGTTACCCTGCTTTTGTTACCAAGGGAAGCAGCATGTGGGCTTTCCTTCTTTGGAAGCGTGGCTCTGCTCCACGTTCCCACTAGCTCTGCCCTCGGTGCGGAGGGTTTAACCGCGCTGTGTGCCTGTCTCCTACGTCACATGTTTCTAAGAAGCTCTTGCCAGCTGCCTGCTGAGGAGCTGATCCTGCTGACGTCTGCAGAGCAGGCCACGTCAGGCACGGCCGGGAAGGGAAATGCAGTCCTTTTTTGGGTGCAGACTAAAGCAAAGTCTATTGGCCTGAGCAGAGAGGAGGGCTGAGATTCAGGAACAGCTGGGCTCTGTCAGTAATTTAGCACTAAGAGCTTAAACAATACCCAGGATAAACACACTCCAGGACTGGCAGACCTCCCTCTTTTTCTGAGCTCAGCACAATATTTTCCCTTCTCTTTTAAAAATTGCACTGCTGATAATTAATTTGAGTGGAATGCTTTTCCAGAGTTATATTTAGATTTTCTTCTGACAGCACTCCCCCATTCCAACTTCTCTAGTGCAGCTGTATCGCTGTGCTTTTTGAAATGGAAATGATCATTTGCCTTCTATAAAACTTAGCAGTTTCATGTCCTGAGGCAGCACCTGAACTGGGGCACTTTTGGGCGTTCAAAAAGGCTGTGTTTGTGTAGAAAGAGAACTATAGCAGCAAAGCAGAACCACTCCGTACCCCAGCTTCAGTCTGGGGGCTTTCCAGGGCCTGGAAAAGTGGGGACAAAACAGCCCTGGATCAGGGCACACTTAAAGTGGTGTGTTACTCGGAGTAGGTTGTATGTATGTGCACTTATTTGGAAATTTGGACAGTTTACAACAAGTCTTTTAAGATAGGCTTAAGTCAAATCCCCACCTGACTGCTCCTCAGCTTCTGGGAAAACCCCAAGCTAGACGCAAAATCCACAGGAAGGCACCCTTCCCCAGCGCACACATCCTACCTGCCTGGCAAGGCTTTGCTTTCCCTGCCTTCCCTGCAGCTCTGACATGGCTGTATGCTGCAAAGTTCCTCCTTTCATGTGGGTGGTTGTGAGATAAGACAGCTCTGTTCTGCGCCTACGCTGCGTAGTTTAAAAAAAAAAAAAATCAGGCTACCAAGGTTACAGAGCTGTGAGGAGGAGATGGTTAATCTGAGAACAGCTTTCTACCCTTGCATAAACACTCCAGAATTAAGGACAATTACAGTGCTGCCATTGTGGGATACGCTGCTCAGCTGGAAAGTCCCCTTTGCCCCCCCAGCCCAGCCTGACCCCGGGGCCTCCCAGCGCTCCCGCCTGGTTTAAGGAGTGTGTTGCCGTAAATTAGGGTTACACCCAGGTCTCTAATCTTATCGGAGCGGTGGAAACCTGTTCAGCCGGGTCATAGAGCAAGACTCAAAGTGGGTCCATCAGGAATAATTCTGTTTTTCTCATGTTGGTCAAGACGTGGTCAGAATCTTTTCTATCCCATGTGTGATGCCTTTCTTTGCATAGTTAAAGCTGCATAAAGTGTAATTAGGCAGACCCATATAATTAAGACAATTATGTAAGGTAAGCACCCCACAGAGTAATTGTGGTCAATTTTTAGCATACCCAGGGGCACTTAGAGGGCCCAAGGTGGCCCTTCAAATGATTTACCTGCTCACATGTCTCTAAAGCACTCATCTGAGGTGTGTCTTAAGTGACATCTTTGAAGTGGACGTTACTGTTCTGCTCCTGCTAAGAGAGAAACAGCTGGCTGGAAAAGAAGTAGTCTTTTTTTTCTTCCTTCTTGCAAAAAAAGGAGTTTCATATCTTGTTTCTGTTCTGAAGCAGACTGAAACTGAGACTCTGGATGTGAGTGACCCAGATTCAGATGTGACCCGCCAGAAGGGCTTGACTTCGAGAGCTGTCACTCCACAGGGGGAGCGCGGGTTGCCCTAGACAGAGGCTCGCTTGCTTGCTGTCTTCCTCTCTTGCTTTTTGATGAGAAATTCCAGCCTGGTTCTGAGAAATCTTCCCAACAAAATGGTGCTGACGTGAACAAAATCCCTTGAAGTGTTTTGTTTGTAGTGGAAGGATATGTCAGTTCTCCTGCAAATACCATGAGGTTCCTCCTTTAGATCCTGTTCTTTTCAGACAAAAGGCAACTCTCTGCTTTCTTTTACTGGGTTTCTAAAAGCCACCTTGTCCCTTCCCTGCCTGAAGATTGACCTCTGCTCAAGCAGCAAGATGCCTGAGGCAAGCCAGATCCTAATCTGCATCTCAGCTCTAAATCTGGAGTCACTCCATCCTCATCCAGAGAAATACGAGCCAGTATCTGGCTATGATTACTGAACGTCAGCACCAGTCCTGATACAGAAGGCAGAGAGTCACCTGAGCACTAGGAAGGACAGTGTTAAGAAGTAGTATGTTGGAAAAAATTGCGTCATTGCCCACCCCCGCAAGCCAGGAAGGGCCCTTCTTGCTGTGTGCTGTTTGTGCTTGGAGGAGGGGGTGTCATGAGCACAAAGGATCTTGCCTTCGAGTGTTTTTGCTCTTTGGGTGGACCAGATCCTCCTCTATCTTGCCAGCAGCACGTATGTGTACATCTGGGATGTTTTCTAATGCATATGTTCCAGTCTGGACAGGGCTCAGGCCTTCCCTTTCTGAAAATAAAGCTGAGCGCACTCTGTCAACCAGCTCAGGGATACAGCAGGGTGTGAGGAAAGGCTGAATAACAACCTGTGGTGCTACAACACCCCACTCCCTCTGGCTCACCAGGCCTAGTGTTTTGCTCTGCTGGTGTACTTCCGAGGGAGCTCCAGGAAAGTCAGTATTTAATGATTTTGGTAGCTTCTAAGATACTTAAAACCACAGTGGGTCTTCTACCCTCTTGCTGCTCCAAAATACACATCAACATCCGGAACTGAAATTTGATTTTATTCTTTATTCTTTATTCTTTTTATATCCTTCTTTTAGCTGACTCCTGTGTTTCAGACCTTAACATGGATTTGCAGAGCCAGTTCATGTTTTCCATTTTCTTCTTAGCAATAACCTTTTTCTAATTAAAAGCTCACGCCTTGCAGGAGGGAAAGAAAAACTTCAAACATGAGAAGACTTGTGATGAGATCTCAAGCGTTGGCAATTTTGAGCTAGAATTTCTAATGGTGGAACAGTTTGAGCACAATGTGACCTTGCTAGAAAGAGGGAAAACAGCCATTTATGGCAGACAAATGTGTACAGTTGCTAAGCAAGGACCCTCCTGGGCTCTGGAGCAGGCAGGGTGAAGGGTGCCTGCGTTATTAGTAGCTGCTTTGTGTGGTAAAGAGGGCCTTCAGTTGCCCGGTCTCTGCAAAAGCTGCTTCGCTCAGGAGTACTCTTGAGAATGAGGGAGTGGAAGGCAGGAATTTGAGACCCCTTTAAGGTCTGTTTACTCTTCCAGCCTCCGCAGATTTCCAGGGTATGTGTATGCGGCAAATCTGAAATGGTTATCATGGTGAGAGCTGCAGGCACAGGAGGGAGTGGAGATCCCTGAAGCCCTGTCAGCCAGGACTAATGGGTCACATGGGAATGTTTTACAGCTCCACTGGGCCATTTCTGTACCGAGTATTCGTGATCCGGGTTGAGAACAGCCCCTCTGCAGGGACCATAAGAAAACAGTCCTGGGCCTTGTGTTTTCGTATGGCTTGTTGCTACACGGGAGCTGGAAGGCGATTTTCCCCTCCCTTCCCCTCTTGCGCAGCGTTTTCTGTGGGCACACCTTCACAGCATTCATCCCCTTTCTGGCAGGGGGTTGCCTCACAGCTACGTTCCCAACATTAGAGATGCACCTTTCCAGGTTCAAAATTCTCCAGGTGCTTTTATAATGGGAAGTGAGCCTCCGTGCTCATCAGGAAACTGAGGCACATACTGAGAAAAAGTGAGTTGCTTTTGCAAATACAGAGCAGGGGGCTGCCAGCAGCAGGATCAACCCTATCATGTTTGTTCAGCTGATTTTCAGGCCAACTGGGAGGAACACAATCCTAAGCACACACAGCAGCGCTGAACAGTAAGGGATTTCAACCTGACTTCGTGCCTTGAGGAGTGTAGTAGGGATGTAGTTAGCTTTTGGACTCTGGGAGCCTCCAACAGGCTGCATCAGAGTGGAAAACCTTGGTAGATGTCCAGAGAGTTGCACACTGGAGGTCACACTGCCATAACATCTCCAATGCCAAGATCCAAATTTCCCAAATGCTGGTGATCTCAGACACTGTTTTGGACAGCTCTTAAACTATGAATATTAACTTTCAAATCTTGGGTTACCCAACAAGATTTTGCAACCAGACCTGAGTCTGGTCAGGGTGAAGAGACAGCTAGAACCGTAGGCAGAAGATCTTAGCTGCAGAGCTACTGTGCCTCTGTGCGGCTCTGACACAGCAGACTGGGCTTATCTGGTACCAGAGCTGCTGGGGATGCTGCGAACAAAAGACGGGTGACCTGGTGGTTAGGAATCTGAGTTTTGGGGGACATCTCGGTTCAATTCCTGGTTCCGTCACAAACCACTGGCCTGCCCCAGGCATGCCATTCTGCCTTCCCAGACTCAGTTCACCTCCTGGGAAATAGGGGAAAAGGGAAGAAATAGCACCCTACTTTGTGGGATAGCTGTGTTAAAGACACATCCGTCTTGCAGGCCTCGGGATGCCCTGTGCAGGTGGGGATGCATCCTGCTCTACCAGAGGGGTTCTGATCCCTGCCTGGCACCTCTGTCCCCTTCCCCGGCCTGTCCTGATGCCTCGGCTGCTGGCAGGCTGGGTTGCGCTTTCCCAGCTGTGAGGAAGGTTTCCTGACAGAGCCCTGTGTATAATTCACTCACATGGCCTCAGCCAAGGCTCAGTACAGGAAGGGGAAAGTGGGTTATTGTTGTTACTGTTTGTCCAAACCTCCTTTTGTTTTCTAAGGAATGGGGCTGCAAAGCCCTGCTGCCAAAGCCTCTCTTGAGAGTCCTGCTCTGGTGGCAGGTCTTCCTTGGGGCTGCTGTGCCCTACAGCGGAATTATGGCAGCAAGTGAGCTGCATGTTGTTTCTTTTTTTTTTTTTTTTACTTTTTTTTTTGGTGTTTTTTGTTTGTTTGTTTGTTTGTTTTGTTTCTTTTTTCTTGACTACAGTCACGTAGCTGTTCCCCTTGTAACACAGCTCACCCCACTCTCCATCCTCCCATGCACTGTGGCTGTCGCAGATCTTTACTGTCTCCTTTGCACAGCCTTTTCCTCTGTCACCTCGTGGGGAAGTGTCTGTGCGCTGGATTTCCAGTCATTGTTCCTGGCGTGTCTTAGCCACCGTGTTTGTTTTTTGGTGCCTGCTCAAATTCCAGAGGTGCTGAGGGATCTCAGACGGCTACGATGACTTCCCTGTGGGAGACAGGGACATAGCTGTCTGGGGTGGGAGTGGGACCGTCCCTGCCATTACTGGTAGGTGGGGTGGGGCAGGGCCGGGGTATAACTGGGCTCCCAAAAGCATTAATTATAGTGTGAGCTGGTGACGAGCATGTGGAGGACAATCGCTCCAAGAAGCTCTGGGGAACGCTGGTCAGCAGGGGTGAAGCAGCCTGGCCAGGATGGCTGGTCTCTCAGGATCGGCTATGCTGCTGTCTTAGCTCTAGCAGAGTCCTTGGGGCCAGGTCTTTGACCATTACATCCCTGGCGTACCTCAGGATACTGAAGTTATGTTTAGCTTAAGCAGGTTTAAATGTGCCTGTTTCATTCCAAACCTAGCTTCTACATGAGGCTTCTGGCTTTTCGTAAAGCAAGACCAAAGTCCTGAGCAGAAATTGAGCAATAGATCAAGACCTTGGACAGGCACCAAGGTCTGACCTGAAAATGGCTCAGGAATCCAGCCCCCACCTCCTCTCCTCAAATGTACACAGATAAAATCATGACTCTCTTAATTCCATTAAATATGAGTGGAAAAATGCCCCCAGAGACTCTGCTAAAGCCTTGGTTCTTGCTGAAATGCAGAAATATGAAGAGAGCACTTATGTGCTGCTTCTGTGAGTAACAGATGTGGCTCTAACCTGACATTTGGAATCCAAACCCAGATGAACTCTGTGTGCAATCCAAAGCCATGCCTAAACCCAGATTTTTGAGTAAATGACCCCTACTTTAATAACTAACCAACTCCCTCCCTCCCTCCCTCCCTGGTTGCACACACCCTGGCAGCGCAGGGCGAGTTCCAGCTCTGAAGCCAGATACCTGTTCGGCTCTGGTTCCTGAATACCAAAACTTTCTGTGGGACTTCTGCAACAGGCAGAGTGAAGAAAACCACATCTGCTTCCTCTGCTGGAGTCTGCAGGACAGCAAGCAAAGGTGTGAATGCTGATACTGAGTTTGTCTTTGCTCTGATGCTCAACTGGCCTTTGGTGTTAGCTACAAAGCGGCTGTGTTCTGGTTAGCGAGAGCATGTGGGTCGCATGTGAAATTGTGGATAGTGAGGAGGTTTGCAAAGCACTGGAGGGTGGATGCATGTGGTACACCCAGCGTCTGCCTCCCCCTGCTCAGGTGCAGCACCCCACCAAAAATCAATTAGCTGGCTTTGCCAGGGAGGGCGAGGAATCCTTGGGAACAGCCTAGAGCAGTCCTGCAGAGTCCACCTGCTACCCAGGAGGTATCTCTCCAAGCAGGGATCAGCCTGCCTCTTGGGAAAGGACACCACCCAGATCTAAGCTCTTGTAGGGTGTTGCCCTGCTTTATCTGGGCCGTCTTTGTGCACTAATTGATGTTTGCAGGGGTTGGGAGGTTTGCTGGGCTCTGGGAAGCACTGGGTTCTTTCATATTTGTGGGTGTAGCCTGAGAAGAACCCCAAGGACCTTCTCCCAGTGTCCCTTCTCTCCCACGCTGCAGCCTGGACCATCCGCACGCTGCAGCTCTCGCTGGCTGTAAGGTGACAAAGTCCCCCTGTGGATTTGCAGTCTGGGCACGTAGAGGCCACAGGGAGAGGGATGGATTGGGCAGAGCTTTGTCAGTATAGCAACTAAAGATTATGCCTGACATAATCCAGACTGTGGGGTTGAGCTGGGGACCTAGAAGAAGGCTGGTGGGTAGGGATAGAAGGGGAAGCCGGATCCATCTGGCCAGATCCATAGCCTATGATGGTAATGAGATTCTGGAGCTAGCCTTAACCAGGTCAGCTTCCATGAACCAGACTGACTGTGGTGTAACTGTGCTAGAGTAGGCCAAAATCTGGAAGTCCTAGAGCTACTTGTCTTCTCTTGTTTAGCAGCATGTGCTACACTAAGGCTTTGAAGTCGGTATGGGGCTGGGTTGATCTCTTCAGCCTTGTGGAAAAACACAGACCTTCCCAGAAAGATCCCATGTTCTATTTGACACTGTCCTACAAAGCCCTCAAGCAAAGGACGCTGTGGTGGTAGTTCAGGCTTCTGTTGCTGTAATAGAAATCACTTTAATCTGTAACCGTCTCCTGCTCTTCTCCTCCAAGGTGTGAGTAAATCAGCTTCTCTTCACAGGCTTTCAAAAAGCACATTCGAGCCCAGCAGAGATCCCCGCTCAGTGCCGAGATGTCAGGTGGCTCTGAGCAGGGTCAGTAAATTCACTTACCAGCTGCTACAGCAGCAGCGCCTTTGGTGCTCTGGCCCTTATTTTTTTGCCGATGATTGGGGTTGCTATGGCGCTGCAACACACGTTACCCTGCATTAATGCTTTATAAGCAATAAACGCAGATTTCGGCAATGTGCTGCTTTGGCAGCTCGTCACAGTGTTGCTCCCTGGCTGAGCTGGAGTTTGGCAGACGAGTCACATTCTCACCACCTAAAAAATCCTTGTGGTTTCAGCCAGAGGTGGGTTTTTTTTAACTTCTCATTTCTAAGAAAAGAAAAATGCCTTTTTCGTAGCATGGCTGCATGTCAGTGAAGTGTAAAACCCCTATATATAACCCTCCAGCCTCCCTTAGAAGGAAAGGTGTGAGGTAGACCCCAGGAGGGAGGTTTGCCTGAAAAGTGCTGTCTGGGGGGAGGAATGCTGGCCCCTTGCCCCACCAGGCTGCAGCACCCTCGCGGGAAGGGCCCTGTCTCTCGCCGCTGCTTTGTGGCTTGGAAAAAGACACGGCATCTCTTAGGCCTCAGTTTCCTGCTGTGCTGGTTGTCTGTCTCTCCCACGTTAGGCCGTAACTCCTCAGCTCACATGGTTGTTCCTGTGTGTCTTTGCGGCGCTGAGGAGGATTTGGCTCCAGTGTCCTGTGTTATTGGTGGGTTTGTCACCAGAGTGCGGGGTCGGTTTACCTGTTCCCAGTTGTGGGGAGAGAAATCATGCTTTGACTGGAGCCAGTATTTATTTGGGGACTTTATAGAGGGGGAAAGAGCAGAGCCGGGGTAGGCAGATACACCCCAGGGTGCTGCAGTAAGGGAGAATTACCAAGGGGCAATTTGCCTCTGCGCCCATCTGTGTCTCACACGTGCCGTTTACCTTGTGCTGGAGGTGAGGACTGGGGGAAGATGCCATTGCCAAGGGCTGGTGAAGGCCAGAAGGGGTGGAGCAGGACAAGGGGCTGTCCAGGGGCATGTCTCACTGCAGTGCCTTTACTCCCAGAGTCCTACTGCTCCTTGCTCCGTTTCTGAGAAAGAGTCAGGGCTCCGGACTCTTTTTATCTCGTAAACTAGCAAGCCTGTTCCAGGCTTTACAGCTGACAACTTTCTCTGGACCTGACTGTGCAAACACCTCCATCCCCACGCTGCTCTGGGTCTGCTGCCTTGGTGAGCACTCCGCTGGACCTTTTCTGTTGTCCCCTTTCTACCCTCTCAAGCTTTGTTTGACAGGAACAGAGGTAGGCGGAGGCAGTGGCATCCTGCATAGGATGTGGAAAAAATCAATAACCAAATGCAAAGAACAGGAAACCGTCTCTGAAATCAGCATAAGGTCATCTACACACCTTCCCCAATGAGGCAGCTTCATGAGGAACTAACTGTAGGCTGAGGCTTTGTCTCCAGCCAGTAATACTGAACTTTGAACAACTGTCGTCTTACACAAGACACTGCTCAACGTGGGTTCAGCAAGAAGCTAGTAAGGCCAAGGAGAAAAACCCAGAGTGCACTGAAGGCAGCTGGAGCCAGCGAGTGCTCAGCACCATTGGAAAACTAGGTCCAAAGTCCTAAGGAGTTTGAAGAAAAAGCAATTCTTTGCTGCTTGTGGCTCCCTTGAGTACGGCAATGTTTGCTTCCTAAAATACTTCTGAACAGATGTGACATTCGCTGAGGGTCAGATAGGTTGTTTTCCATGAGGAAACATGTCATGCACTAAGGCAAGTGGATCAGAGGGAGGTTGTTCTGCGAAAGACGGCTCCTAGGAACTATGTGGGCCCTCGCCGAAACCCAGGGCTTGGGCTACAAAAGCTACCGTGTTCACATGCTGTGGGAAGAAGCATCCAGCTCTCAGTCCGCATACAAATCTGCTCAGAAGCAGAGGGGAATATTTAAAGGTTCCTGAGTCTACAAATGAAGCTGCCCGGACATGCCCAAAACGTATCCTGACATGTCCTGTCCACAAATCCTGAAGCACTCGGAGCTGGCGTGGGGAGTCATGTTACAGGCGACACAGACGGAACAAAGGACCAAGCTGACAAAAGACATTCAGACACCAAAATAGGTGGTGAGGTGCTTAGCAAAGCCCAGCGCCATGGAGTCATGGCAGGATGATAAGCTTCTAGGAGCTTGGCCCACCTAGGAGATGGTACATGCTTGTCCTGACAGCGGTCTAAACTGCTGGGAATCCATACGTGCTGTAAAACACAGTCTGATCTAGCAGCTAACAGGTTAAAAAGGCTTTGTTTTCTGTTCATGTCCTCCCTGTCCCCCCCAGTTGCATTTCACACGGTTCAGTCACAGTCTTATTTCACAACTGTGTGTTTTGAAAGGACTTCTTAGCTCTAAGTGTAAGCTGGGCTTAAAACTCTTGCTTTATTGTTTACCCTGCCTGCTAGGCCTGTTTCTGGGGTCAGACCCAGGTTACCAATTACATCTGTGATTAAACATACTAGCCCAGCTTACCCCTGGGCTTTTTTCCCCTTAAATTCCCAGTGATTGCGCTTAACTGGTGTTAGCAACCAGGTGGCCGCTGGCACTGCCGGCACAGTTGTCTGTGCCTTCTTCAGCAGAGCCAGATAATGAGATTTGAACCGGGTCAAACATCTATTGTTTTTACAGTTCAGAACTGTTCCCAGAGATTTATTTTTTTTTTCTCATTAGTGTAAAGAAAGCCAGGCTGTGGCTTCCCATATCTACATAGATAACCTTAAAATCCTTCTCAAATACGAGGGTAATTGGGAGGGACCCACCCGGGCGAAATGACAGCTAATTTTGCAATCTGTGGGACGTGTCTAATAAGGAGGATTTGATGTAAATGCTGTGTAACTATTTCACCCCTGATAACCGCGGGTGTGAATTCGCACTGTGGCTGTTTGACTGGCAGCGGACTTTAATGGTATTCAAGGACAGCCTGAAATTGTTTTCTGTGTCTCATGCCTTATGAACTTCAGCCCAGCAGACTAAAAACAGTGTCATCACCCCCAAAAAAAACTAACAAGTTGAAGTGTAGCGTGGGAACAGTTGTGGTTTAGGTGTACATAAAACACTGTCAGTTGCTGATTCTTGAAAAGCATAACTGTGTGAGCAGCTTGGTCTGTCCATGCTGAGTTTTAACCCTTGATTGAAAGCCAAATGTTCCCCTTTTATTGAAAAATTTCCAGCTCAACTGGTTTTGAACCTCATTTGGATAAACAGGGCCAGAGTGTTTGAAAGCCTATCTGAACTTCTAATTCCTGACAAACCAGTTACAAATCTAGTCTGGCTGATTGCGATGGAGAATTTTATTGTTTGTTTGTTTTTTTTAAATAATTGAAATCTAAATGCTCTCAGTCATTTCCAGCTAAACACAGGGCAGAAACCAATCTAGCCAGAACAGCTCTAAAACCAGCTCTAACTTCTCTTTTTTAAAATTAATTTTATTTTCTGTTTGTTTATTCTGTAACTCCTCAAAGCAATTTGAAAGCATGTATTAAGTCTTATGCCCTGTCTTTAAGAGTGCTGTCTTCTTGTAACAGGGCCAGAAATTATGGGCACATAACCCGCTTAGAGGTCCTTGAGCTCCACAGGAAATCTCTTATTGGAAAGGCTTAATGAAGACAATCTGATTTTGGAGTCCAGGGCCTGTGTCAGACCGTACGAACACACACAAGACAAAGGCCCTAAGCTGTGCGAAGGCAGCCTTTAGAATCAGGATGATTAAGAATAAATGGAGGATCTGAATTTGGAGAATGGTGCCACCACTTATTTCATCCACTTGCGGAGCAGGGGGGACCAGGGGAACCTGCTTGCCAAGGTTAGATCATCATCAGCACTTAATGAACACTGCTAGCCCTAATGGCAAATAAACCTGCACTGGCTATTAGTGCTATTCTTGGCAGGCTGGAGGACAGAAGACCTCTTGCTACAATTATTGTCCAGTGACTCAGGACTGGATGATACCATCCAAGTACTTTTTAATGTGATCCTTCTGTTGGATGGGCAAAACAAGACCTTTTCCCTGCTCTCGGCTTGTCTGGGTAGATTGCAAGCACTGCTCGGGCCTCCTGTGCTTTACTACAGTAGAAAAGTTGAGGGTTTATTTTTGCTTTGGCTTTTACTGATATATATATACATACACATATATATATACACACACACGCATATAAAAAAAGCATTTTCTACCAGGGTGGTTTTGCTTGCTTCCTAATTTTCTGCTGATTATGACTGTACCCACGCGCTGTGAGCACGTCTGCCGGCTGACAATACAGGTGTGTTTAAAGTAATGAAGCTGTGCGTGGACAGGCTCGTGCTGCGTGTTTACGCAGCCTCTTCCAGGGGCCTCTGGCTGCTGCTACAGCATAAATAACCTCCCCTCGCATTGTGCTGGGCTCTGGGTTTCGCATGCACCCATGTGCTCTTTCATGTATGTCGCTAGCTTAAAAAAAAAAGTCCTTAGACTTTAATCCTTGGGTTTATTTCAAAGCTTACAAAGGCAAATCGGGTTTATAGCAAGAGATTTGCTTGATTCCTTGTGCTCTGCGGATGAATGGAGCAGCAGATGGAGCGGGGAGGGGAGGACTCGGGGACCCCTTGGCTCTATCTTCTTGCTAGCGTGACCCTACTTCTGTGCCTGCTGCCCAAAGCGCTTTCTTTTAAGCTGCGCAGAACACGAAATGGGGACAGCACGGGCCTCTGCTTGGGCAGTATCTGTTACATCCACCTCTTCTGTGGTTTCAAAAGCTATTTTCTTACTCTTTGCTCTGGCTTGTTGGTTACGCATTGCTATGTAGCCATCATCTCATGCTTCAGAAGATGTGAAATCCCATGTGTAGCGTGTGCACGTAGGAGTGACAGAGGTGCAAATAAAATGAGCTGCGGAGTCTGGGAGCAAAAGGTCTCAAAAAATCCTATTACACCCTTGAGTCGCGGGAAATAATTGGAGTTTTGAGACCTGCTGTAAAAAGAGGTGCTGGAAAGCCTCCCCCCGACCTGCCGCACGAAATCCCCTCTTTTGAGGGGGACGGGCAGGGTGGTGCCCTCCTAGCCCTTGCCAAGAGCAGTTCCCAAGTGGGACAGGACCCCAGTGGTTTGATAAGGGCCGCGATAAGGTGGAGCCGTGTTGGCAGGCTGCGTGCCGGCAGGCGCACGCTCCCCCTTATCAGGGAGCGCCGCGGCGAAAGCGCTGTGCCAGCAACGGGAGCGGCACTGTGGGAACCGGCGACGGCTCAGCCTCCACGGGGCTGCTCCTCAGGCAGAGGCAAACCCAGATGATCTAATTCCCTGCCTTGGTTTTCTCCAGCTGCACCCACTGCTTGTGGAGATGCCAAATGAGGCCCTGGCCGTAGCAGGAGAACACGTTTTCGCTGGGGATCACATCAGAGCTGTGGCTTCAGATGCTCCCCTGGTGCACGCCAAGGGAGGCATCTGGGGCTGTGAGACAATGGCTCGGAACAATCCCGGGAATATTCATTCAGAAATCCCATCCTGTTTTGATACTAACTCTCTTATGGTTGATCAAAGCAAAGGCAAGAAAAGAGCTTGGCCTCCTACTGTTGCTTTAGCTTCGGGCCAGTCTCAGCAGAAGCTGGGCGAGTGCCTTTATCCTGGGCAGCGTGGCTGGCAGCTGGGCCAGCTGGTGCAGCTCCCCGTTTTGTAGTGGCTTTAAGGTGCTGCTTGCATCTTCCAAAGCATCAGGGCTGTGTGCCGCTTGCACCGGTTCTCCTCTCCCCTCCTGCCGGGCTGGATGGAGGCAGCTGAGGACATTTGGTTCTGCTCCATGCTTCTTGCCTTGGCTTGCTCTCCCTGCTCCATGATCAAACACGTCCTCTGCGCTGCAGCCACCTTCTCCGGGATCCTGCTCTTCCTCCAGCCAAAAGCCAGGCTGGAGAGAGGCACTGAGTCCTGGGGTGTCTGCCCTTGCTCCTCACCTCAAACACTCCTCAGGCAGTGAGACGAAAGCGGTTATTGTCACGTTCCCCCTCGTCTCCCTCACCTGTCTGGGACGGTGCAGATGACGGCAAGTTCTCCCTGCACGCTTCAGGGAGCTCTGGAAAGGATTTGGCCTTGTCCAAGGAACAAGGATCTGTGATGTGTCTTGGGGACAGAAATCTGGTGATGGAAACCTGCTGGGGAAAGGAGACGCCCTGTGTTGGGGTCAGACCCCATCCTGCACTGAAGCCAGGAGGGTAGGAAGGGCCAGGGACGGGTCACTGTCGCCGACCACCCTTGGTGACTGATCCATGTCGTTCCGGGTCGGCAGAAACGCTGCTCCGCCGATGCCGAGAACGCCGGCCCAGCACCCAGTGCCCGTGCTGGGCCGATGCCCCGGCAGAGGCACAGCTCCTGCGACCCTGGGGCCGCCGGGGCTCCCCTCCCCGGGCAGCCGCTCCCGTTGGCTGCACCGTTCCTCCCGTCCCGAGCGGTTTCAGAGGGCCTCGCCGGTGCCGCGGCGGGGACGGGCCTTGGCTTCGCCCTCCCCAGGCGGCGCGGCCGTCGGTGCGGACAGCGCTGGAAACCTGGCCCTGGCGGCACCGCCGCTCCGGGCTTCCCTGCGGCGGGACCGGGCCGGCCGCCCGCGGCCCGGANCAGGCGCTATTAGCATACCGCGCCGCCTCGGCCAATGGGGGCCGCCGCGCCGATGACGCCTCCCCGGGCTGCGCTATTTAAGGCCGAGCGCGGCGCCGGCGGCGTACGGGGAGCCGAGCGCGGAGCCGCTGCTGCCGCCGCCATTAACATCGCCGCCGCCCTTAACGCCGCCGCCGCCCGGGAGCCAGCATGAGCCAGCGCCAGAGCCAGCGCCGCGGCGGCCCGCGGGCCGACATGGTGCCCGAGATCGCCGCCGCCGTGGGCTTCGTCTCCAGCCTGTTGCGGACGCGGGGCTGCGTCAGCGAGCAGCAGCTGCAGGTCTTCAGCGGGGCGCTGCGGGAAGCGCTTGCAGGTGAGGCGCGGGCCGGGGAGGAGGTCAGCTTCATGGGGAGGAAGGTCCGGAGTGAAAGCCCACTCGTGTCCGTCCTCTTCCTCTCCCCCTTGGGGCCGGGTGCCCACTGGCGTCCTTCCCCGGTGCCCTCTGCGTTGCTCCCAGCACCCGGTGTCCCTCCCTGGGTGCCCACCTGTGTCCTTGTGGGTCGGGCACCCACCTGTGTCCTGCTTCATGCTGGATGTGTGCCTGTGCCCTTGCCTAGGTGTCTGCCTGGGTCCCTCTGGGAGCTGGCAGGCCTCTCTCTGCCTTCCTGTGGGGTCCTGGCCAAGCAGCTGCCTCTGAAAGTGAGCACATCCCTGCCTGGTCTCTGGTGAGGGTTTTGTGCAGCCCGTCTGCTTGAAGCCTGCCTTACTGGGGCTTGGTACAGATGATAGAAAGCTAGTCCGTGTGCCCTGTCCCTTGGGGTGAAGTGCTCAGCCCTGTGTCAGTGGGGTTTGGCACACCCCTTCCACCCC
>VZTL01015106.1:24056-54609 GCA_013400535.1 Scopus umbretta
CGGGGCTCAGTGCTAACTGGGTGGTTCAAGGATCTCCTCCCAGCCCAACACAGCCTTGTGTTATCAGCCCTAAGAAGGGATGATTTGTTTGCTGCTGTGCTGAGATAAGGGGTAGTGACATGCCCCTGAAATTAAAAGAATGACCTGGATGTTAACTCGCTGACTGTGGTGTTTTGTTGGTGGTGGTATGGTATCTATTCCAGCCACCCCAGTGGTTGGGGTGAGAAAGGTGCTGGGGTGCCGTCCTGCCTGGGGTTTCTAGGACCTGAAGAGCTGTGCTCCTGTACCTTGGAGCATGCGGTGGCTGAATACCGCTCGGCTCTGGAGCCTCTCTGATGGAGGCAGCCTAAGGCAGACTCTGTTTCCTTGCCTGCAGTGAGGTGTGGGACCCCCTCAGGGCTGTAGCAGGATGCAGACCTCCTCACAGCTGCTGCTTGCCTGCTCACTGCTCTTCTCACTTCTCTTGCAGAGCACTACAAACATCACTGGTTTCCCGAGAAACCGTTCAAAGGCTCTGGGTATCGCTGCATCCGGATCAATCACAAAATGGACCCCATTATCAGCAAGGCAGCTAGCCAGATCGGACTCAGCCTACCACAGCTTTACCAGCTCCTGCCCAGCGAGCTCACGCTCTGGGTGGACCCCTACGAGGTCTCCTACCGCATCGGTGAGGATGGCTCCATCTGTGTCTTATATGAAGCTACTGCAACAAAACCTGTGAGCTCCTATGGGATGCTTACCTGTAAGAACCAGATGATGTTAGGTCGCACCAGTCCTTCCAAAAACTACATCATGACTGTCTCCAGCTAAATACTCCTCTTGTCCTTACACTGCCAAGACACAGGCTACTGTATACCTCACCTGAGGATCTATTTTTAAGATGAAGAGCTATTTATATTTTTTAAAAAAATCCAAGAAAATCCAAAATTAAAATATTGGGCACCGCTTTGAACAGGAGCGGTGTTCTAGGTGCCTTTTTTAAAGCTGTTGCAAGCTTATGAGTTTTTATTATGAAGCCGATATCTACCTAATTAGTGTTGGATGGCAATTTTGGGCTGGCTTGCTCACTTGGGCAGCTTGGAATGCAGGAGGAGGGGGAAGAGCCAGGCTGGGAAGTGTGGCTTGGTGGTGGGAGATGTCTGTGTCACCTTCTCACTATCCTGGTACCCAGCAGTATTGCTATATTGCCAAGTATTGCAATCCTGCTGGAGAAGGGATGAAGGAGTTGCTGTCTTTCCTCCACTAATTTCTTCACTCCCCAGCTGGTCTGATTTCTGGGGCCTGGATATAGTGTTTGGGGGAACCTTGCATCAGGGCTGGGTGATGCTGGGGAGCCTGGGATCGCTCGCCTTTGCTCTCACACATCACCTGTGGACCCACTTACTCCATGAGCGTTGCAGCTCTGCTCTGCTCCACTTGGCGCAAAGCAAGGGGGAGCATGGCCTTTCTCCAACCCCTCCATCTCTCCAGTCTGCTGCTGAAGGGGCCGCATGGGTGTTGGTGCCCTGTGAAATGGAGCAAGGCAGAGATGCACTGGGGGTCAGGCTGTGCAGAGAAGGTCCCCAAGATGAATACTGCAGCTACTGTGGTGGCACTGGAGTACTGTTTGTTCCTGGTGCTCCCCAGTGCCTGGCTATCACCCACTGCTTGCTGCACCCTGAGGAGGGTACTCCAGACCCTGAAACCAGCACTGAACAGCTGTGAATTACAAAGCTTTTCCGCTATGGGTGGCTTAGACATCAGCCCACGACCCACTCTTGCGTGGCCTCTCTGTGCTCCAAGAGTGGAGTCTGGCCTCTTGCTTGCAAAAGTTGCCTAATGCAATGCTGACGACTTGCTGTGTCACTTCTCCAGAAGAGCCGAAGCAACTTGCCCTGTGCTGTAGGGGTTGGTGTGTGAGAACCCCCTTTGCCCTGTCTCTTAAAATCGGAAGTAGTGGGGGTCTCTTCCCCCTGTGTGTGGGATGCTCAGATGCTTTGGTGTCCTAACCTTGCTTTTAAAGTCACAGCACTTCTTCCTGCTCTTCCTCCTCTGGGTGATCTGCACATGGCTGTCTCCACTGATACCTTGGTAAGGGGCATCGTTTGGTTCAGATCTCTTGGTACATAACTGTTTTGCACAATTAATGCCTGGTCCTGTGCTCTGTCTATTCAAGCAAAACTCCTCTTGGCATCCCAGTGGTACTTGTATTCAGGGAGACTTTGCCCAAGTGTTGTTCAGGATTTGGCCCTTAAACTGCTCTGGCTAACTGCAAATGGGGTGGGAGCTGAAAGTGCTTCCCCCAAGAACTTTACCTACCTGTTGGGAATGAGCCTTTACCAGGATGTTGTATGTCCATTGCCTTTTTACTAACCAGCTGGTGCTCCTCCAGTGATCCTGGGAGAAGTGATTGAAAAAGCAGGGCATTGACATTTTTTTTTAAATGACATTTTCCCAGATTTGTCTCTAAGCACACTTTTTTTCTTCCTCTTTTTCTGACCTGGCAGCTGACTGGTATAACCAGAGTTGTTCTTGCCCAGCCTTTGATGAATCAAGTTCTCAGACATTTGTGCAATATATTTCCAAATCTTGGGTGCTCTGGGAGAGGAAGGAAGCCTCCCATCTGCCACAGTTCTTAGCTTGGCTTTTTTGAATATATTAAAAAAAATTCAGCACAGCTCCCCAGTTCTCACTACTAATGTAGGGGGGGAAAAGTCCAGATTTTTGTAAGCTTCAAATCATGAATTCCAGAACTGGAAAACCAGCCTCAATTTTTAGATCATTTTAAAATGTTGAGTGGTGAGCTATTTGTCCTTGAACAGTAATAGCCGACTGTGGCTTTGAAGTTGCATCACTTCCCTCTGCATCACTTGAGTTTCTCACGTCAGCAAAGCAGAAGCTGAAATGAAGCACTGGGGCTTTTCCCTTGGTGAACTTGTGCAATAGGTGACCTCACCAAGAGGGGAGTACTTGGGAATTTCCAAAAAGCAAATTCCCTTTTCAAGGAAAAGGGATCTCGCTGCTTTTTGGAATCCTCACTTAACCTGCTTTTGTGGAAAGCCCATGATGAGAACTGCATCCAGGAGGAGCAGCGTTAGCTTTGCTGGACTGCTTGGCTGGATGCGGAGTTTCCTGAAGGCTGGTACTTCCTTGGGTTGTAATTTGTCATGATGAAAGCAGTCTTAAGATTTAACCCCCGCCTTTATTCTGTTCCCTCCCTCTTACCAGAAAAGTTTTTCAGGAACAGCAGCCCACACCAAAGGAATACACTATAATTGCTCTTAACATGCCCCCACTTCCAGAACCAAAATAGCCAAGTGTCATTCTTTTTGTCCCTGGTGTGGAGGAGTCTGATGTTAAAGGTGTCTGTTTTTAGCTTCAAACCAACCAAACTTGGGTATAATCCATTTCTCTCTTGTAGTTGGTTACATGTAAAAGCTGTGAATTAGTGTGCTCTGTTGCCTTCTGCCTACAAGCTTGATACTCAACTGCAGAGCTGAATGGTGTGTGTTTTAAGACAGTGTATTTGAGGGGTTTCTTGTAATTTTGGGGTTTTTTAACAAGCTGGACTGTTGAACGGGACCTGCTTTTTGTATTTGGTGAAAATGGTAGAAAGTTTGTAAGCTACACTTGGAGGGAGTGGATGGTTACTAATTGTATAGTAGTGTTTTTATATGCAGAATGTACAGATCCTTTGACAGACATATGCTTTTGTTACTTTAATAAAAATGTAGCAGTATAAACGAGCCTTGTTTTCTTGCTAGGAACTGTTGTATGCTTGCAAAGAGGGTGAGGGTTGGGACTGCAGCCTAAATCCCACACTGTGAATGCTGTGGGCTTGGTTAAAGTGCGGATGACTGTTAATATCCAGCTGTGTCGAGGGGGAGGCTTAGAAAAAAGCTGCTTAGTCAACATGCTGACTCTAAACCTGACCCTCTAAACCTGGCGAATTAAGGCTGGGAATGGTCTGGTGACTAACGCGGGGCTGTGGGTGTCCTGCCCTCTCCTTCCCCGTGCTGACTAACCGGGTTCTGGCTCGGGCAGTGGGGGATTTATTCAGTGTGGGACTGTAGAAATCCTGTGTCCTGCCAGGGTGTGAGGGTGTTACATGGTCGACAGCCAGATCTCCTACCCAAGCCCAGGAATGGCACAAATGAAGAAGCGACCAGTGACCTGAGCCAGGCACGGGAGCAGTTCCTGGTTAAGCCTCCACTGTCCTTCCAGGGGTGACTGAGCCAGCGGAGGAGGAAGGGTGAGAGATCGCAGGATTGAAACGTTCAGGTATGCGGAGGATGCCCTGGGCCTGTCATGATAAAGGCAGCCGGGGTTGATTCACTGGAGATCCTGTTTTGGCTCTGTCAAGGGAATGGTGACTGAGCACGGAGCTGTAACCCTGCTCCCTGGGACGGGATGCCCGGCTCATGGGTTTAGCCCCCGTCGGCGCTCACCTTCAAGCTGACCCCATTTAAGGACCTTAGCTCAACTGGGGTGTGCTGGTCTCAGTCCAAAACTCTGTTTGTGTGGGGTGCAGGAGGGGCTGTGTTGCAGCCTGCCGCTGGGGTCCTTTCGACCCAGCCCGACCTGCTGCCTGTGCTGGCACCTTCCCGGAGCGGTGATGCCGAGGGGGGGCACAGGCCTGGTCCCACCGTGCTCCCTGACGGGGGCAAAGCTGCTTCCTCCCCTCCTGCTTCTATTGTAACAGGCCACCTCCGAGAGGAAAACAATTTGCGGGCCAATGTTGATGCTCTGTCAAAGCCGCTCCTTTTTGAACTCATCCCTTCATTAGTGTCTGTAAACACACCCAAATTGCTGCTGCTTGTGAAACAGGGCTGTTGGGGAGGAATGGGTGTCCTGTTCAGTTGCTGATTAGCTCCGGAGTCATCCAGGTTCAAAGGCTTGGTGAAGTCAGATGATGGCAGCCTTCCTCCCTCTGACTTGTCCGGATCAGTGTGGTCCGTCTAGACCTGCATGCCGTTGTCCATGGCCCATTTTCAAGCTGGCATCGTTCACGCCACAGCCAGCCTGGCGTGGTCCTGCGCGCTGTGGCCCACGGCTGGCATTTGGGCCAGCAGGCAGAGCCAAGATCATCTAAAATTTGAGTTGCCTTGTAGCCAAGATAAAAATACAGCTCTTACGTCATGGAAGTGTTTAGTGAGGAGTCAATGCTACCTGCACCGCAACCAGATCCCCCTGCCAGCCTTTTAATAGGTGACTCATCTACTATTTTTATTTTGCTTGTCAGTTTTCTCCTGGTAGGATCATGATACCTGGTGTACAAGCTGGGTGAGCTTGGGGGTGCATCTTTATCTGCCTTCCCCTGCCCCCAGAAGCCCTTTCCAGGCCTTTTGATGCTGAGCTGCAGCTCTCGGCACGTTTTCTCATTGCGAGATCCCCGAGCGCATCACAGGATCAGCTCAGGGGCACAGGAGGAGGGGAGTGCGGCGGCACAGCTGGGGTACGCACCGGGGACCCAGCTGTGGCCCGGCGTGCTTGAAGCAGCTCTGAAGAAGACTGAAAGTAATTAAAACCACATCATCCGCTGCTGTCTGCCTCTTGCCTGTTGAAATCTGGACTCGTTTTCTGCCAGGCCTTTTGCTGGGTTTCTGTTGGGATTTTTTTATTCAGGCTGGGCAGGGAAGTGTCCGGTTCAAGCAGTCTGGGTCAAATGTTGTCTTCTGTAATCAGAGGTCGGTGTGTTGCACAAATAAGCATTTGCCTTTGATGTGACCTTGGTGAGAGCTCAGCCCTTTGCCCAGCAGACCTGCCTGCTTCCCAGCACTCCGCAGGAGAGATGAGCTCTGCCAGCACAGCCGGGTCCAGGACTTCAACCCAGAGAGTGTCCCTATGTGTGTGATACCCACCTAGAAACAAGTTATCCCCCCAAAAACCCTGCTGCAGGGAGGAAGGGCAGCAAAGGCGATGGGAAAAACATTCTGCTCCCATCCCAGCTGTCTGGAAGGGCGTTTAATGCCTATTTAGAGTAAAAAGGCAGGTGGGCTTTAATGTCCTGCACTGATGCGTTGTCCCCCTGCCATCCGTGTGAGGCTTCCCAGCTCCCTGTGTGCCGTAGCAGTGCCCTCAGTCCTCCCTCGCAGGAGCTGGGGCAGTTTTGGGGGCTGGGCTGTTGGGGAAGTGCAGACTGTGCAAAGCCCAAATCACCCGTGAGGAACGTCCTGACCTGGCGGCAACCACCACCCCAGGACAGGGTTCCCACAGGTCCGTGAGGATATTTGGGTTGACTCACAGCAAAATGTGTGATTTTTTTGGTGTGTTTGTGTGCTCCTGTTTCCTGGGGTCCCTCTAGCAGAAATTGGGCATTTCTCAGTTCTAAGTTACCAGAAAAGCAACATCAGCATTTAGGATGTGAAACTGCTTGTTGGGGTTATTTCTGCCCTTCCCACAGAAGCCAGACCTCATCCCCTGCCAGGCCTGGTATTACTGTCCCTGCCTCGGAGTGCTTTCACCCGGGCCCACCCTGAAGCTGGGAAGAGCGCTGGGCCCCTTCGAAACGTGGCAAATGGGACGGGTTGCTCAGAAAGGAAGAAGGTGAGCGGTGACGGGGATGGCACCGCCGCGGCTGCCGAGGCTCTGGGCTCTCCCGTGTTTGCCTCCGCAGCTGGAGGAAGGACAGAAGCGAAACCGGGCGCCGCCGAGCCTCCTCCCCGCACCAGCACATTCGTGCAGGGCTCGGCCTCCGCCAGGTGCTTCCTGCCCTCTTTATTTGCCGGCAGGGCGATGGGAAGCAACCGGCTATTTCGGCTCGGCCGAGGCCAATCAGGCACTCGCATGGGTGCAGCCTCGCACGCCTGTATCTGGGGAGACGCAGCCGGCAGCGCCCAGCCCCGGCCCTGGGAAAAGGGGGAGGCGCGAGCCCGGGGGCACTCCATCGCCTGCGGTGCTCCAGAGCTGGGATGATCTTCCCAGGATCTGCCAGAGCCGTAGAAACTCTGCAATCACGTGGCCCAGCAACGGGAAGGTGGTTTGGAGGGGTTGGTGCTGTGCCAAGCCCGTGGCACTTCGGGCTGCAGCCTTCCGGCAGACGCTGGCATTGCTGCTGCTTGCACCGGCAATCTCCGGCATTGCCTCTGTTTGCGCCAACAAGCTCTGGTATTGCCGGTGTTTGCTGCTGTGCTGGAGCCTCCTCACAAGCTCTGCCTCCAGCTCCGCACCCTGCAGGGCTGAGCCCAGCCCTTCCCCGGGACGTGGGCAGGCATCGGGTCTGGGGTCTGGGTTGGCGCGTGGGCTCCTGTTGGTTTCCGTCCCTTGGCTGGGATGGCAGAATGATTCCTGGCTGGGGACCGTGCTCCCTGCCTGCCCTTCCTCCTGACAGACCTTCCTCTCTCTCCTCTTCCCTCACCCAGCTCTCTGGCCTCCCTCCGCATCTGCAGAGCAGCCACAGCCAGACCTTGAGCCCTCCGCAGCCGGGACCCGTCTTGGCTCAGCTTGTACACCCCCGAGCACCCCAACAGCCTAGCACACAGCCGAGGCCTCCGAACCAGCGTGAAGGGGAACACACCACTCTGCTTTTCCAATCCTTGCTAAAAACTGAACCACCCGGTGGAAAAAAAACCTTCCTTCCACCCAAAAGGTCATGGGCAGATGCGAGCGCGTGTGCTGCAGCCGCCGCACGCCCACTCGCCTCCCTCCTGTGTGGCACAGTAACCGTCTCGGCGCTCGCGGCTTGCTGTGCTTGGAGGGACTCCAGCAGCAGATGGGGCAGGCTGTGGCGTCGCTTAATGCTAACTTGAAATGAAAAAAATTCCCCCCCAACCAACCGCAAAACCTGCCGGCATGCTCAGCCCCAGCCCTGTCTCCGCTCCCTGCCTGCTTGGTTCCTCCCGTGCCAGCTTTCAGGCAGCAGCGCACACAGGTCCTGCGCAGACCTCTGGTTTATTAAAAATTCCAGTGGGAAGGGAGAGGGGAAGGGGCTCCCCAAAGGGGAGCGGGGGTCTGCTGCTGGTGCCCCGAGAGTGAACACTTCCCCCGGCCCTGGGAAGGTCATCCCCCACTGAGGTGAGCAGCTCGAATGGGACAAAAGTGGGGTCCGGAGGGGGACAGCCCACCCTGGCCCTGCCGTGGGTCCCCTGTCTCCCTGCTCCTGGGCTGTCACTGAGGGGCTCGGGGGTCCTGGGGACCGACTCACCCCAGCCACCCCCCAGCTGCAAGCGCCCGGGCGAGGGGCTAGGAGGCTGGGACAGATGGGCAGGGGCAGAGGAGCCGCTTTCAGCTGCTTTTTTGTTTTCCACCAAGCATCCCGAGGGGAGAGCCGTCCCCATCCCCATCCCGGCCCCCTCCGCAGCGGCTGCTCCCCTGCGCGGGGGCCAGCTCCGACGCTCTCATTTACGATCTGTTGGGGGATAAAAGGGGCTTGTTGGCGGCAGCGAGCAACTGGTCTGCGGGGACAACTGTTGCCATCTGTCTGGTGGGGCGGTGGGGGGGCCGCGGCGGGGCCGGGGCCACGCCAGGGCCGGGGTTTTGTTTCTCCTTTCATGCACCACTAAACTTTGCACCTTTTGTTTCCCAGAGAAGGGCTGAGAGCCAGGGAGAAAAGAGGCCTCTGCGCTGCACCGGTCGGGGCAGAGCTCGCTCAGCTTGCCAGGGGGTTTGCATACGATTCTTATTAAATATTATAATAGTAATTATTGTTATTTGAGGAGCCTGTCGGTGTTGGGCAAGCCCCCGCCGTGCCGCCCCCACACCGCACCCTGCGAGCTCGCCGGGCAGTGAGGTGCCCCGACATGTTCCGTGCTGCAGCAGGCAGAAGCCGCGGCTGCTGATGCTAGCGGGGTGCATCCCTCGAGGACCCGAGGCTGTGTCACTGTGGAGCGACAGCGTGTCCTGCCACCCTGAGGGATGCTGTGCCCCTGTCCCCAGGGGACACTGTGTCCCTGTCACTAAGGGATGCTGTGCCCCCATCTCCAAGGGATGCTGTGTCCCTGTCCCTGAGGAACACCATGCCCCTTGTCCCCAGGTGATGCTGTGCCCTCGTCCCTGAGAGATGCCGTGCCCTGCTGGCAGTAGCAGCAAGGAGAGGGCAGGGCATAGGCAGCCGGAATGGTGGGAGCAGCCAGAGGCTGCGCGCGCTGCCCGAGGGCAGTTTGTGCTTCCCGGAGGAGCGGTGTCTGTGTCTGGGAGCGGAGCGCAGAGCTGGGGGCAGGTTCCAGCCGGGCGTGTGAGTCTCACCAGCTGCCTGGGTTTTGTTCAGGGCTTTGAGCCGCTTGCTTTGCTTGTCATCTGCTTTCTGCTGAGCCACATCCCCGGGCCCAGCCTGGAGCTGGTAGCTGGGATGAGCCCTGCGTGTCTGGGGGAGCGTGTTTCCCAGCTCCAGAGAGTGCCAGAGGAGGAAGGAGGGCTCATGGGGCTCCCCCCTCCGCCACATCTCTACACCAGTGGCATTGACCCAGGACTGTCTCCCAGGCCATGTCCAAGCTTTGCCTGTGGCTACTGCTGCTATGGAGCGATCCCTGCCAGCCTCGCGTCCCAGCCAGTGGTAACAAGGCAGAGGGAGAAGGTTGTGAGGATGATGCTGGGATCTGCGCCCCAGGACCCGCCAGCTCGTGTCGGGATGTGTGAGGGCATCCCTCGCGGGCTTGGTGCCTGCCCCTGGCCCCTCTGCAAAGGCCGCTTGTCCCTGTGCCTGGCACACAGCGCCCAGCCTCGCGGGGAAGGGGCAGCTCCGGGTGCCGCTGCTGCGGGCATACAACAACGCCCGTGTGGATGCAACACCCGTGCGAATGCAACACCCGCTCCTTTGGGGAACTGCCGGGAAATGTGTTACTGGGAACCAGCTGCAGGCAACAATATCCCTAAGCCCTGCGCGTCCCTGGCGTTCCCAGCTGCCAGACGAAGGGCGAGGCCCATTTTCCCACTGACAATGCCCTTTTACCAGGGAGTTTATTTCTATTATAGCACCGGATAAAACAGAAAAGGGGAACGATGGGGCTGGAGCGGAGCAGCTGCCCTTTCTGATTCGTTCGCTGCTTTGTTGTGAGTTAAAAATCTGGATTGGGGCTGAGACACCGGCCGTGGTGATCCCTCAAAGCGCGAGGGCTCATCACCCCCCTGCCAGCCCCTGCGGGGGACTCTGCAGAGGGACTGGCTGGGATCTGCCCCAGCAAATTCCCCTCTGGGCGGGCAGCACAGACCGTGGCACTGTTTCAGGGCACAGCCCTGCTTAGCCCAGGGATGCAGAGCCTGCCGGGGGTCTCTGCTGAGCTCTGCCAGCGTGCAGGGGGCTGAGCTTTCCCTTTTCTTCCTTTTCCCCTTTGGAGTGACTTTGGTGACGGGGCTCAGCTCCAGCCCCGAGGCTGTGCTCCTGGATCCTATGGATGGTTGTGGTGTCAGAGCAACGCACCCCCTCTTAGCGCTGGCCTGAAAACCTGCTGGGGCAGGAGAGCAACGCTGAGCCTGTCCCCCTCAAACCCACACCCCCTGACAGCGAGCTGGCTGGCACAGAGAGCCCCCGTGGCCATGCCAGCCCCAGCAGCTTTAAGGCTGGCAGCAGCCACTGCTGGGGAGAGCTGGGGGCTGCGGTGGGGCTGGGGCGTGGGGTCCATGCTGCCTTTTGAAGCAGAGACAAAGCCTGTCTTGATATTTATGGCACGTGCAGCGGGAGCGTGGGGCGTGTGGGGCTGCGGGACAGATGGCGAGTGAAACAAAAGAGGAAGCAAGAATGGGAGCTGAACAGATTGGGAATTTCCTTCCCGTCCCTCTCCCCCATGCCCAAACACTGCTGGGGGCATGCGGGGAGCGGGACTGCCTTTCCCCAGTGGTCCCCCCAAAGGGTTGGGTCCCTTGGGGGGGACTGACCCCCACAGGCTGCTCTAGCCCCCAAGCCAGGTGGAGAGACCCCAAATCCTGAGGCCCCAAATCCCAAGCATTGAAATCCCATCTCCATTTTACTCCTGACGTGGAGCTGCGAGAGCAGGACCCCTTGGTTCCTCCAAGCCTCAGTCTGCTCCTCTGTGAAATGGGACCCCAGCTCATCCCCAAGTGATGCCGGGGAGGCGAGGGGTCCTGGCGATCTCTGCCGGCAACGTGCCAGGCCCCTCCCCGGCGTCTTTTCCTGCTGCCTCCGCAGTTTTCTTATCTCTTCCCAGCAACGTCGCAGCTGCCGCAGACGGATCCAAACAGCTTATTAATAATCAACTTTTATTGCTTGTCACATTGCGAGCACGTCTGCAGATGGTCAGGCGTGGCGGTGGCAGCCGTGACCTAGCCACTGATCCTTTTGTCCTTCCAACTCCTCCACTCAATATAGGTTTTAGGTTAAGTCCGAGAAGAATTGAGCAAAGGGAAGCGCCGAAGGACGTGACGCCGGGTTACACTTCCCTGGGCCGTGACTCACACCGGCTCTGCGAACGCTTGCGTGCTGAATTTGATGCACAGGGACGGAGCCGTGCCCGGAGCTCACGTCCCTTGACTGGGGGGTGGCTCTGCCCACCCCGGACTCCTCCAGCCACGTTAGGGTCAAACCCGTTGTCCGCTGCTTTCTTGTGTACTTCTCCAAAGAAAACCTTCTGAGGGACTGTTTTTAAACACAAATCCTGTACTTCCTGAGGAAACATCCTCCTAGAGGGATGTTTGCAAAAGGCCTGGGAAGCATTTGAGCTGATGGATGCTGCAAAGAGGCAAAAAAAAGAAGTGGTGGGGGGAAGAGAATCTGGGGGAAGAGGCTAGAAAGAAGTGGAGATGAAATTTGGGGGTTTTCAGGGGAGCTCTGGAGAAATCCTGCCTGTCCGCGTGGGGCACCCCGTGGGAGCTGCTGGTTTTTAGGGTCTTGTGCAGGGCCAGCCCCAAGGCAGGTGCCCAGGTCCAATGCCCACAGCCTGAGCCCCTCTGCGGACACGGGGTGATGGCAGGGGGCGGTGTGTCTGGCAGGAGCAGTGGGGTGTCTTTGACATCCCACCCGAGAAGAGTCCTCGGGAGGAGCCCACAGTCCAAACGTGACTTTGGGGGGGGCTGCAGCTGCTGGTACCTCCTGCAGCAGCCCCACAAAGCCCCTCTGCTCAGGGCACACCTCCAAGGGGGCTGGGGAGCTATTTTTTGGTTGGTTTGGGGTTTCCCCCTCCTTCAGGCTTCTCTGTGGATCTGGACAAAGCCCTGCACTCCTCCCGGCGGGATACAGGCCGCTGGGGGCCCCCGGACCCCGCACCTCCTCCCAGCAACAGGAGGAGGAGGAGGAGGAAGGGGATGAGGAGGGGGGCCAAGCCCCCATCCCTGCTATCCCCACCACAACAACAAGGCGGGATTGGGCACCCGTGGGCTCGCCCAGGACCAATGGGGTCTCCCCTGTTTTTTGGGGAGGGGGAGAAGAAGGGCAGTGGGTTGCCCTGACCCTCTGCCCCCTCACCTCCGCCCCTGCGGGATGCAGAGCCAGTGCCCCAGCTGGTGTGCATCAGCAATCCCCATCACCCTGCCTGGATAAAGCAGCTGCTGGAGGCAGTGTTGGGTGGCTGCTTCTCCTGGGTTTTGCTCTGCTGCCTCCAGACCCGGCTGCCAGGTTCCTCCCCAGGGTGATGGGCTGGGGCCTCCCTACAAACACCCCCTGGACACCCAGCCCCTTTGGCTCCTGTAGGCTGGTGTTGATTTGGGAAGGAGCGTGGATGCTCTGAGGCAAAAACCTGACCCAGGAGCAAGGGCTGGTATGTGCTGGTGCTTGGGCAGCTCCCGAACACAGGGAGGAGCGTGGTGCTCGCCTGGTTTGTAGGTGGATCCTGCAAACACCCTCCCATGCTGCTTTTGAAGAGCATGGAGACATGGCATGGGCTCAGGTGCTTGTAGTCCTTTCCCTGTCCCCTTCCTGCCTGGCCTGCTGGATGCTGCCACAGGGGAGGAGGAGGATGGGCTGTGGTACCTGTCCTGGGGGCTGATGGCAGAAAGACCAGGGCTGATCCCAGATGCCAACAGGCACCTGCGTTGGAGCCAACCAGCTGCACATCTGCAGGGGTCTGGGCCATTCTCCCCTCTGCAGAGCCCACTCCCCCACGCTGCCCTGCTGCCAGCTTTCGAGGGAGCCCAGCACCAGCATCGTGTGCCTCTTGCTGTCTCAGAAGCAGGGTCAGGTTTGCCTCCCTCTGAGCCCTTTTTTTCCCTGGGTGGAGCTGGGTTTCACCCTGTGTCTCAGCCCAGACTTCCCCAAGCAAGCACCGGCTGTGCTGGGCACCCCTGGGCGGAGGGCAGCTCCCGAGCCTGGGTGCTGCTCGCTGGGGCCATGGCCTTGGGGAGGGAAAGCCAGGGCCACACTTCCAGCCTGGACAGGACCGCATGTGACAGGCAACGCCGGCATCTAGTGACAGCCCTGGGCTCCTCGGCCAGCTGGGCATGCAGCGGGGTGCCCTTGGTCTGGGGCCCTCGGTCCTGGTGCCTCCGGGAGGATTTGCATCTCTGCCGGGAGTGAGGTTTGGCTGTGGGAGGTCACGATGAGGATGTGCATGTCCCTTTGCTGCCCTGGCCTGTGGGAGAGGATGGGGAAGGGGGTGGAGCGGGGTCTTCTCGCCTCTCCTCCTGCCTGGCTTCTGCAAGAGCCTTGGCTGGAGTTGGGGGGCTGCCCTTGGCCAGGGCTGGGGACCAGAGCTCTTTGGAGAAGGTCAGTGGGGAAACCTACCTCCTGCCCACCACGGAGCGCCCGCAGGCTCTGCCTCCCCGGCTGGCACCAACCCAGAGCCAAGCGAGCCCCCGGTGTGCTGAGGAGAGGCCCGCAGGCTGGGAAATGGCACTTTCTTGTGCAGCTCCTGATCTGTAAAAATCCTGCCCATGTGAAATTTTTTTGTTAAGCATCCTCCAGCTTAGCTGTTAAAAATAAGCAGGGCTGAAGACAGGAGAACATGAAAGCATCTGGAAAATAACAACCAGAAATACTGTGCTAGCGGCACTGCCATCCCTTCCCTCTCTCAGCTGTCACTTTTCCATGTAATGTTACAGATTTCCTTCTGTAAATGTCCTTCCATGGGCCCCATCTGGGGTGTGCTGGAGCGGCAGCTCCTCGGTGCGGGGAAGGCGGTGTATGCACATGTCGTGTCTGGTACAACCACTAGACGGCAAATCCAGCCCGGATTATGTCTGCAGAAAGACCTGGTCGGCAAGAGGGGAGGTTACAGTGCTCAGAGCAGCCCAGAAGCTCAGGCCTTGGTCTCCGCACTTGGGATTCCTCAGACACGTTTCGTGCAGTTTCAGAAAGGGCTTTATTCGTCGGTATGATATCTACAGTTCATGCGTCAGTGATAGTACAGGTTTTTTTTGGTTTTTGTTTCTATACTGTTAGCATGCAGTTTAAATGCAGAGGGTCTGGATGACCTCTTCAGCTTTGCAGGTCATCTCCAAAGCTCAGCTGTCCCTTTGGTTCTCAAACTAAACCGTCCAAGGAACCAAGTTGGGTGTTTTTGACTTTTGGTGAATTAAAACGTGCTGCAGACGCACATGCCGCCGCGGGGTTTTTTTGTTTGGGGTTTTTCTGTTTGTTTTGTTTGCTTTTTTTTTTTTAGAATGGGAGACCCCAGTTGCCTGGGCAGAGAGGGAGCTCAGAGCCAAGCCGGTGGGTGGGATGGAGCTGGGCGTGCGGGGGCTCCCCGGGCAGCCAGCGGCAACGGCACCGGGAACTGCCCCATCCCTTGCCCCTGGTCCTGCACTGGACGAGTGGTCTGCGAGGAAGATGTGAGACCTCCCTCGGCCACGGCCCTTGATCAGGCTGTTTCTCAGCGTGTTTCTCTCTAACCTCAGCAGCTGACAGCCGCTCGGCAGCAGCAGGAAAGGTTTCTCTGCCGTTAGCTCTATCTCTGGAGCAGGAAGCTGGTGGAAGGGGGAAAAAATGGAGGAGGAAGAGTAGGTTTGCTCTTCCCCATCCTAGACTGAGGGATGCTGGCAGCCAGGAGATCTTTAACCCTTTACTCATGTAGCTCCCAGCCTCCCAGATACTCCTCCTGGTGACTGCTGGCACCTGGCCCAGGGTGAGTCGTTTCAGATCTGCTGGTTCTGCAGGACCCCCACCCGAAACCCTCCCCGCTGGGGTCAGATGCTCAGTGCCATGTTTCAGAGGTGGGGTGAACTCTCCCCCATCCCTGCTGCATCCCACCCAAAAGCAGGGGAGAAGGTGAATGGGGGTGCAGCACTTTGGGGGTGGCTGGGGGGGGACAGAGGGGGAACCGTGCTGGGACCTGTCCCACTCTGTGTGGCCGAAACGCTGGGAAGAGGGAGAGTTTGGGGATGAATGGATCCTGCCCACCTGCGTGGGCTGATGTTGGAGTACCCTTATTGCACTATTGCGGAAGCCAAGTCAAACTGTCAAGCTGCATTAAAATGGGAGTGAGTGTCTCCCCAGGAACGGGGGAGCCAAGTCCTGAGGATGGGGAAGGGGCCAGGCTAGATCTCGATGATGGTGGCACGCCGCAGGCACAGCGGGGCGTCGGGGGGCACCGCATTTCGCTTGATCTCGTTCCCGTCGAGCCGCAGGACCTGGAGCCTGGAGTAGTTCATGACGTCCACCACAGTGCAGAAGCTGCTGATGGAGAACTCTGCAGGGGGAGAGGAGACAGAGCTGAGCACCGGCCTTGGCCCTGGCTCTGTCTAACCTTTGTGGTGCGACTGATCTTTGGGGAGCAATGTGGGAAATGTCAACGGGGGCTGCTCTGGAGATGGGTCCGGGGGTGCCGACCTCTGAGAGCTGGTTTATGTTAAGATGGGCAGGAAAAAAATGAAAACACTCCCAAATCACCAATTATTCCTGCAAATTTGGACTCAACACCTTCCACTCTCAAGCTAAAAGAGTAACTGATGCAGTCAGAAGGAGCCTGTGAGTTTGTGCCTATTCCAGGGTTTGGAAGCCGTGCGGCGCCTGCCCTCAGCTGCCTTTGCCCAGCCTGGCTGGAGCGTTCATAGGGAAAAAGCCAGGTGAAAGTCAGACGAAACATTGCTTTTTATCAGGAATTGCCTTTGCAGCCTCCTTTGTGAGGCTTCATACGCTGCAGCCTCCAGCCCCTGACTTCCCTGGCTGCTGCTGAACTACCCAGGTAGTGTGTCCAGGAGGGAGGACATCCCTGTCCCCATCCCATCCCTCTAGACATCCCATCTCCGTTCATCTGCCACCCGCTGCTGCCGGGACCAGGCAGAGGAACTCCAGGCCAGCCTAGGCTGGGTTTGGAGCGGGGAGATGGAACAAACTCCAAAAATTTTGTGCAGGATTTGGGGGAGAAGCGACCGACTAGAGGGCAGCAAAGCTCCAGGCCGGGATGCTGCTGGGGAAGGCAGCGGGGTGCTGGGGGACCCCTGCACCCGCAGGCTGGGGGAGCTGCGAGCCCTGCGGTGTGCGGGGAGGCAAGTGGGGACCTCCTGGTGTGGCTGGGTGGGCACGACCCCGGCCCTGGTGCCCCACGGGTGGGATGTGCCCCCCCAAAGCGGTTGGTGCTGCACGCCTGCACCCTCAGCCCCTCGCTCCTGGGGATGCTTTAAAGGTCAGTGGCAAAACCTGCAGCTGGAGAAAAAACTGCTGTAAAGCCTGAACGGCTCCGTGGTGGTTTCGTGGCATTTGTGGGCAGACGTTAACAGCTACAAATTTTGAAAGCAAACATTTGGGAATCTGTTCTTGTTTTTGTGTTGCTGTCGGTTCCCCAGTGCGGGGTTGTGTGTTTTCTCTGCAACAGCTGATGGCTGCACTGACACATCCCTGTCCCCATCCCAAGCTTGCTCAGGGGCTCCAGCGCCGCTGCAGGAGGGTCCTGCCCTCAGGGCCTGGCAGGTGAGAGGAGCAAGCCTGGATTTTTCCAGGAGATTGCTTGTTGGTTTTTTTGTTGGTTTTTTTTGGTTTTTTTTTCCCCCCCTAGCTTATTTTTATAAATAGCAGCCAGAACAATCTGTTCCTTTTATTTATTTGTGTATTAAGTGGAGTGAATTTTAGTCCTGGCAGAAGATGCTGTGTTGATGGCTCTAATAACTCAGAGCTCCTGTCTGTCCCAGCCTCAGCAAGGATGTGCCCCTCAGCTGCAGACCACGACCCCTGTGGGGCTTTGGGGCCGTGGGCTGTGCCCGTGTCCTGCGAGGCGGGGAGGGAGGTGGGCAGAAGGGGCTGGAGAAAGGGGCTGTGCTGGCCCGGAGTGCTGCAGACTGCCGGGCGCCGCAGGGTCCGTCCCGGTCCCCTGCATTAGCACTGGCCAGGGTGATGCGCGTTCCCTCATGCAGTGACTGTGGCTGCAGAGACCCCCCAACTCTGTCCGCTCTGTCGGCGACCCCTCAGCCTGTGTGCAATGCTGGGCTAAAGCTGTGGTCCCCTCCCCAGGGAGTGCATCAGCTTCTACCGACAGCTGGTTTCTGGCATCTCTAACCAGAAGGCGCTCAGGCTTCTGATAAATGCTCAGTAAAACCAGTGCAATGGCTCTGTGGATCACACAGGAGCATTCAGAGCTGGGAGCCTCTTGGCTCCAGGTGTGCTGGGGCATAATGGGCCCCATTCCTGCCTTGCTTGGGGCTACCTAGAAGTCTCTCGAATTCCAGCTTCCTGCTCAAACCATTACCCCAGATACTCTCCCGCAGGGAGGCACAGATTCTGCATCCCCATGTCCCCATGACTCTATTGCACCACCATCCCCTGCACCACTGTGCTTTGGTTGACCCATTTCTGCTCACCATTGATTTGGTTCCCTTGAAGATAGAGGTTCTCGAGGTTGGTGCTGACCCGGGGGATCTTCTGGAGCCTGTTGTAAGAGAGGTCCAGCTCGAGGATGCTGCTGCTGTTGAAAGTGTTGGTGGAGAGACCTTGATTTGTCAGGCTGTTGTGGGACATCCGTACATAGAGCAGCTTGGGAGAGACTTTGAAATAGTCATCAGGGATGGTGTTAATGTAGTTGTACTCTAGGTAGAGCTGTTCCAAAGCCATTGGGAGCCCATCAGGGACTTTCCTGAGGTGGTTGTAGCTCAGATCAGCAAGGATCAATGACTTGAGCCCTTTGAGGGATGCTCCCATTTCAAAAATATAGTTGTGGCTGAGGTACAGGGCTGTGAGGTTCTCCAGACCCTCCAGAGCGTTGGAGGGGACCTTGGAGATCAGATTGTAAGACAAGTGGAGCTCTCTCAGGGACCGGGGCAAGGGACTGGGCATCTTGGTTAAGTTGTTGTTGTTCATGTACAACCTCTCCAGGTTTTTGAGCTTGGCAAAGACCCTCTTGCCCATCTTCTCACTGGTGATTTGGTTGTTGTGCAGTGCGAGCCATTCCAGGTCCGTGGCATTGTCAAAAGCCCCCTCTTGGATGGCGGTGATCTGGTTGTTCTGGAAGTAGACGTATTTCATCCGGGAAGGCACGAAGGGCAGGTACCTCAGGTTACGGGTGTCACAGTACATGGCTGATGAGAAGTTAGGGGGGCAATCACACTCTTGGGGACATTGCCAAGAAGGGGCTTGCTGAGGTTCAGGGCCAGGCTCTGCCTCCGTGTCTGGAGCTGGGAGGTAAGAGTACACATACGGTGTGTTCTCATCCTCATAGTAGGGCATGTAGTTATAGGAAGACATACGGGACTGCCGCATGTAGTACTGTAACCAGGCCATGTCTTCTTCTTCATTGTACTGGCCCAGGGAGGCTCCGCAGAGCCCAGCGACGATCAGGATGGTGGCCCAATGCATGGTGCTGATGCTGGAGGGACCTGAGGGGGGAAGAAATGGGGGTGAAACCATCAGCAGTGTCAGGTCTGATGTAAGGGCTAGAGGCAGGTGAGCTGCACCCCGTGGCCTGGGAATCCAGTGGGGTTGGATGTGGTTGCAGCCCTGCCTGGGGTTGGTGGCACTTGGCAGCAGAGGTGGAAAACCAGGGGACCTGAGTGAATCCTACCCAAAAAAATGCAGCTGCAGACATGTTCACCATTTGCAGTTACCTGATCCTTCCCCCTTTTCACCTCAGGCCTGCTAGAAACCTCCATCCCAGTGGACATTTGCTTGCAAAATCTTTACTTATGGGTATTTCTGTTACAGCTAAGTAGAGGATGGAGATATGAGCACATGGTCCAAATTTGCGTGAGGTCACTCAGCTCTGCCCCGAGGTGCCCGGGATTTGCCTCCGCTGGCTTTGCACAGGAGGGGGAGAAAGGATTCGGCCACTCTCTGGCCAAGTGGAGGAGAGCGGTAGCTGTGAGAACAGGTTGATGGAGCTCAAGGCACGTATCGGTGGAGCTATATTTACGCTACGCTCACGGGCGACATGATTTGCTGTGGGTCTCATCCAGCTCTCCCTTCCCCACAGAAACGCAGGATGCTCATGCTGTTCGGGACTGATGTAAGTCCTGGTAAACAAGTTCTGGCTTATTTTTCAAATGAAACCACTTTCAAGCTTATATTTCCTGAGCTCAGCCCCGACACAAAAAGGGGCAGCATCCACCCAGCCCCCTCAAAGCCAGCGTGACCAGGGAGAGAAGGAGCCATCACCAGAGCTACTGGTTGGACCCTGCTTGTGAAATTCAGCCTGCGGAGGGCTGACATCCAGAGGAGAGCAGGGCAGAGGGCTCAGAGCAAGGCAAACTTCTCCAGAGCCTCCTGGCTCAGCTCGGGCTTCGCAGCCACCCCGTGCCATGCCCAGGGCAGCGCGCTGGCATGCCACGGTGCTGGTGGCAGGAGGACTCCAGCTACGGCTGTTCATCCTGACTCCTTGTCTGGGTGCTAAAGGAGCACGCAGAGCGGCCTGGAGCGAGGCAGCTTGAAATGCCTCCAGGAAATACATGGGGCCGTGCTGTTCGGAGGGGGAGAAGAGTCGCTCCCGCCTGCTGGCTCCTATATACGTGGCTGGGAGCGCAGAGCTGTGGGGCTGCTGGTGCATCGCTGCCAGCTCTGCTCCGGCAGCCGCGGTGTGGGCAGCGTGCAAGCACGGGCCAGTGTCCCTCCTCACCATGCCAGGGTGGCCGTGGGGTCGCCCGATGAAACCTCGCCGCGTCCCCACCCGGCAGCGAGGAGGGGATGTCTCGCCCGGCAGACAAAGAGGGCACAGTGTGCTCCGAGGCAGAGGCTGTCCTGCCACCGAGGCACCCTGGCAGGCTGCTCATGCTGGAAGAAAAGAGGGATTGAGACGGTGGCAGGCAGGCATGGCTCCCTCGCTGTCTCCTTCTATCCCTCCTTCCCCCTCCACATGCTCATGCGGCCGAGGGGCAGATGAGACGTGGTCCTCCGGGATGCTGTGTGCGACGGGGGAGCTTGGCAGTCGCAGAGGAGTTTCTTCTCCTCCTCCCTCCCGCTCCAGGGCACTCTGCCTGCTGAAATACCAGAGCCGCCCTGCTCTGCGCAGGGGCTTCTCCACCCATGCAGAGCTGCTTGGCAGCCCCTTCCCAGGGGCCCCCTCTGTGCGGGGCAGGACCGATCCATGGGGTCCCTCCACCTTTTCTAGTGCTCCCCTTCAACATACTGGTGACCCCAGAGCCTGTCCTCAGGAGACACCGCTGCCCCCCGCTTCGTGTGAAGGTTGCTTCTTCCCCCCCCAGTGGGCTTCAGCCCTGTTTTTGGGGTGGGAGCTGTGCTGAGCGTGTCAGCCGTGAGATCCATGTCATCTCCTGGTGCCCGTGCTCCGGTGCCAGAGGCTGCTGGGCTAATGGGGTCAGCTCTTCACCCCGAGAGGGAGCAGATTCTGGAGCAAGGGGCTTCACAGTCTGTGGCCATCCATGGACTTGGCCCATTGCTGCTGTGCCAGGCATGAAACCAGCTCCCCCTTCCCCTGGACGCCGGCAGACAGGACGGGCAGAGCTGTGCCAGGCAGGGGGGCAGCGAGCGGGCACTGCCTGCACCTGGGTGTCGATGGCTGTAGGTGTCCAGCTCCTGGCCAAGTGGGCAAGGAGCTGCCAGAGGGGCGAGAGACACGGGTAGCAGGAGAGGACTTCCCCACCGCAGCGGCTAGGAGCACTGGCTTTCAAGCCGTGCCACCCGTGTCGCTGGCATGTGCTTCGCGTGGCAGCTGCCCGCCTGCTGAGGCAAGGGTATGGAAATCAGGCTTCAAAAAAAAAAAAATCATAATAAATATAGAGATGAACTTACCAAGCTAAGAGCCTCCTTTCCAAAGCCTCGCTGCTCTTCTCCGGGATCTCCCGTGTGTCAAGCAGCATGTGAGTGTGTCTCCCAATTTGCAAAGGCTGGTGCCCGCCCTAGATCCCAGATCAAATATTGTGCTTGCAGGTCATGGGCTCGGCAGGTTTTTTGGGGAGTGACCTCCCAGCAGCAGCCAGTTTGCAGGAGAGACTGAAGAGACCCTAATGCTGCCTGGCGTTATAAATAACCTGCTTTTTCTTTCCTCCCTCTCTCTCTCTCTCTCCCGTCTTTTCTCATAGGAGTGTTGGCACTTTTCAGGCTCTCTCTGTTTAACGAGTTAGTGGAATCGGGGATGTTGTTTTTAAAAGGGCTGTCGTTAGGTCTCCTGCATTTCTCATCAGGAAGCGATGAGGAGGCCTCTGGCCAGATTAAAAAATATCTGATTTTGAGGCGCTGAGGATGTGCTTCTTAGGGAGACGTGAGAAAGTAACTTTTGCAGTACCAGGGGAAGAAACATTAGTGCTGCTCCGACTGCAGCCTGGGCTTTCTCCCCAGGAAGCCTCAGTTTATGCAGTCCTGCTATTAAATATTTAGGATAAACATTTCCATGAACGATAAGGCTGCAGCATCCAAAGCAAATAAATTGCTTACCAAAGGGCCACTGTGACAGCAGGAATTTGTCTTCAGCTTGGCAGGAGAGAGATGCCAAGCTGGCATTTCTGCTGGCTGTGTCCATCCACCCCGGATGGGGGTGTCCCCCCGTGTCAAGGCTGACCCAGGGGTGGGTGCAGGGGGACGGGGCAGGGGAGCGTGTGCCGAGGGTGACCCGCGGTTTGGCAGAGACACGAGAACCCGCAGCTCTCCCTGCTATAAGGCTTGTGGCCTCCCAGTGCCAGCCTTGCCCTGGGGGGGTCCTGCAAAGCGGGGGAGCAGCCGGCCCTGTCACAGCCCTCCAGTCCCCATCCTGGTTCTCTGTGCACTTCAGCTTTGGAGACAGCTCTTCCAGGGCTGTCAGACCATGTCCTCCAGCGAGGAAAGGAAAGGAGGAGCCCCGGCTGCCCATCGCCATCCTGTGCCAGGCTCCAGCAGCAGGCCCAGGTCCTTCCAGGAGCCTGGAATTACTTAGTGAAGTTCAGCAGGTGCCAGGCTCCATCCAGGCTTGATTTTTCCTTGCTTTCCATCAAAATTTCCCAGCCAAAACATCTTCTTTCCCTGGGGAGCCTTGCAAAGATCCTTATCACTCTGAGGTCCTTGCTGTAAGGAGGAGGAATGTGCAGGGCGGTTGGCAGCCGGGGTTGCAAGGGACACGCTGTACAGTGGAGACTTTGCCAGAAAGCCGGTCTATTTGGGAAGGAAAAGTGTGCCTGGAAAGCACAGCTCACTGCATCGCAGCATGGGGCTGGGATTTGCAAGGAGAGAGAGGATTCAGAGAAAGCCTTGCCTTTGAGTGGGAAAAGAGGACGGGAGGGTGTAATGCTGCCTAAAAGGAGGCAACACCCTGGTAAAGCAGGGTGGAAGCTTTCATTCGGCTGGTAGCATCTCTTCTTCCCCGTTGAGCATTGCCACGGCAGCTTGCAGCGGCGCGGGGCGGCTGGAGAAGGGCTCTCGCCATGGGCAGGGAGGTGGTTCGAGGCTCTGGGCTGATGCGGAGAATGACCCTGCTTGGAGGGATTTGTTCCCACTGCCAGGGAGCTCCGTTCCAGGGAAAATGGTGGGGAGGATAGTGGCAGCCAGTAACATCTGCTGCTCAGCCCTCGGGTGGTGTCAACCAACATCACATCTCTGGCAGCTCGAGGTGTCCTAGTGGCCAACAGCTCGGAGGCTTTCACAGGGCTTGGATATTTTTCTGGAAAAGCAGATTGTCCCCAGCTAGGTTAGATAAGGAGTGTGGTTTCTCTGCCTTCTGGAAGTTAAAAATATTCATGACCCAGGACATGCACCTTTTGGGGTCGGGCACCTGCTGTGGGTGCCAGGGGCTGGTGGTCCTCCAGGGGATGCTGAGGAGCCCTCCTCCCATGAGCTGGCTCTGAACGGTGCCGTTCCCCATGGCCACATCCCCCTTTCCCAGCCTAAACTAGAAAAATAACGACATGCTTAAACTCAGTTTGTATGTTCCCCACAGCCACCAGGACTTTCTGTTGAATCTCATCCTGACCAGTTTAGGACTATCTCAGGGAAGTGAAAATTTACCGTCTAAAGCAGCACATATGTCTTTTTTCTCCATCCAACCTTGAAATCGCATGCTCCAGGTGGCCAGCATCTCCCCAGCCGCTAGCAGGGCTCTCTTGCTTGGCCTGTTTGCCTGGTGTGAGGTAGGTGTTCGTAAGACCTCAGTGCTACTGCTCATTTCAGGCCAGTGCAAAACAGCTCCTCTTGGTTCCCAAGTGACTTCCATGAAACTTTTTCAATATGTCCTCCTCTTCCCTATTGCTGGCGGTTCAAAGAAAACCCTGAACTGGTGACAGAAGTTGGGAACATGCTGTCCTGCTTGCTTGAAGCCAATGGTCCCTATCGCTGCGTAATCTCATCCGGAGCAGTTACTCCAATGGTGGCCGTCTGCATCTCATCAGGGCCAGACAGATAGCTGTATTGGTTTGCTTTGGTTTTCTAAACCCAACTGATGTGAACAGTGTCTATTTTGGTTGGGTTTGTTCCAGTTGTTTTGATCAAATGCTCCTGAGCTTTGTATTTGAAACCACTGAATCTGGCCCCGAGTTTGCCCTTAATTTGCAAAACCTGCGCTCAGAGCCAGGAGCGCTGTCTTCTCTGCGGATGGACGCAGGGTTGTCAGGATGCTTTTGGCATGGGGACCGAATGCTTCAGAGCATAACAAAGAAACAAAACTCTCTGATGATCCTGCTAAGGCTAAAGCTCGTTCTGCCTGGGGAACTATTAAACGTACTGTGGGCATCAAAACCCAGCGACTGTCAGAAGCACTGCTACTTCTCAGCAGCTTCCCTTTTTACTCTTGGAAATGTTATTTCTGCCTCTTCCACATTTCCAAGAAGATTCAGCTCTGCTGGAGCTGTTGGCTGCTCTGTCCTCCCACTCATGCTATTTTCTTTAATTTCCATGGCCCTCCTTGTCCCGGGAGGGGGTTACCAGTCCCGCTGGGCTCAGGGTGCTTGAAGACAAGGCTGCTTGTGTAGCAGTCTCACCATGCCCTGCCTTGGCTGCCTGGCAGGTCCTGCAGGTCCCTTCCTAGACCTTGTCTTTAAAGGCAGATCTCTGAAGGGTGAAGATCCCAGCTGCTCTTTAAAGGCACTCCAGCAACAAGAGTCCAAGCAGGAGCCGAGGAGACCTTGTCCCTTGGCATCTCCAACCTTGCTCAGGCAGGGTGGGTGGAAACGCATGGAGCATCACCTGCAGAGCCTGTGTGGTGGAAGAGCCCATGAAGCCACGATTCAGAGCCCCTTCTTTGCATCAGGCCTCCTGACAAGGCTCGTGCTACAAACACCAGAGCAGAAAGGCTCTGGAGCCAGTCCTCAGAGGTCCATGGCTCCCAGGCTCACATGATCTTTCTGGATATTTGCAACCAAACCTCTTCTTCCTTGCTAGTCCTGGCTATTTCCAGCCTCTGTAAAACACAGAGAGATTTCTCATGCAGGCACTGGCAGCGAGTGCCCTTCTCCCAGTATCTCTGCATCGCTCCATCACTCCATGCCGTGCAGGAAACCCTCTCCTTCCCCTAACCATACCCCGGAGTGAGAGTGCTGGTGCCTGCAGGGCAGTTTGGGCTCCCCTGTGCCTGGGGGAACGGCCCCGTGGCTTTCGGAGCAGTTACCATCTCTGATGTGTGTGTCCCACCCCCCCAGGGGTCTGCCTAAGCCAAACTCACCTGGAAGCCCCCACCTGATTTCTGAGAATGGCCGCAGTATGAGCAGGCAGTGGAAAGGCAGGCAGGGAAATAGAGTAACCGCGGTGCAGGCCGGTCCTCAGGGGGTGCAGGCCGTGAGTGTTGGGGAGCAGGGAACGGCAGGTCCCTTTGGGCTCAGCCTTGGCTGAGCCGGGTGGAGGGAACAGGCTGAACATCTGGCGAATGTCTGCACCGGGCAGCTGCAGCGTCCTCTCCAGAAACGCAAAGGTCAGCCTGGAAGGGCAGGGCGAACCCTCCCTCGACCTCCCTTCTCACCCCGGCCTCCCTCTTCCCTTTTTTCTTTTTTAGCAATACATTCCTCAGCCCAAACAACATTCTTGAATCAAGATTTGAGGCAATCTGGAGGGAGTTGGTCACTCAGAGACGGCGCGGCTGCCGAGCGAGCCCCAGGGTTCTGCTGGAAACTCTGACTTGGGTGTGGGCTGTCAGGGCAGTGCTCTCGCCACGGCTCCCGTTTGTCATTTCCCGTGCGCCTGATGCTCCCGGGGCTTGCAGGGTCACCCTGTTTCCAAGGGAGGTGCTTCAAAGCTCCCCTTGCATGCAGCGAGCTGCAAGGGCTGAGCCCAGGCTTTCCCTGGCTAGAGATGGGATGTCAGGCAGCCCTTGGCTGGAAATCCTCACCCACTGTCTGCTACCTTCCTCTCCCTCCTGTGGGACACCCAGGGTTGTGAAATCGGCAGGCGGATACAATGCCGCTTGCTCGCTTGCGTCCCGCGCCCCCGTCCCAGCTGCTCTGTGCCACGGGGCTCCAAAAAAGAGCCTGCACCGGTGAGGTGCCACCAAAAATAAGGGGGGTGCCAGCTCCCGGCCCCGCCGATGTCCCCTTGCCGCTGCTCTGTCCCCTGCCCTGGACGTGCTACGTGGACCCAGGGCTGCCCCCAAGCGATGCCCACCTTTGCACTGGGCAGAGCAGCCCGCAGCCCCTGGCCTCACTCGTCCATCCCGTCGTGGTCCGGCAGCGAGCAGGGCCAGGCTGCGCAGCAGCCACAAGCATCTCCTATTTGCCTCCAGATCTCTTCGGGGAGCACAGGGGAGGGAGAGCAAACCCCAAATTGCCCCTTACCCTCCCCAGCTGCTGACTTGGCATGGCCGCCAGCGCTGGGAAATGCTAGTTTGGCTGGGGAAGGCTTTGCCCCATTCCACCGTAATTACAGGCTGTCTTCGGGGCTCTGGAGCCTCATGTAAGAACTCCCTGGTCTCTTGGGGTCTGCGGGTTATTACGGGGTGGACTCAACCCTCCCAGCACCCGGACCCAGAAATGTCCCTGCAGCCCATCCCACAGCTCCCAGCCGCACAGATGTGGCTCTGGGTACCCAATGGTCTCAGCGTGTGTGCCTTCATCCCCCTCCCTGCAATCCCAAGAGGCCGGATTTCTTAAATCTCTGTCTACGGGCTCCAGTGCCTCTCCCCTTGCAGCGTGGCTGGTACCCTGGGCTGCGCTGGGAGAAGATGTCTCAGCACAAAGAGGGTCAGAACTTATTACAACCACTGTAAAATGTGTTTGAAAAAGTGCTTAATTTGGAACAGATCTGGAAACTATGAAGCATTTCCTCATCCAGTTGCTCCCTTGCCTGTCCCTGGACATATGCTTTACACAGCTAACATCTCGATGGCTAATGGAGGCTGGTTATGAGCACGCAGTGAAATACCTTTGAGAGCCGCTGAGTTTTGCAGAGGAGCCAGGAGAGCAGTTTGCACAAGATTAGCCAAGTGCAAAGCCACTCAGGAGGACAGCGAGGGAGCTGCCAGCTGCAAAGATCGCAAAGTCCCACCAGGTGTCACAGGCTCTGCTGCTGCCGTGATTTATTGCCTGTGCTCAGGCTGGTGATACAGATGCTTGCCCACAGCTGCCTGGGTATCGCTCGCTTCTGCCCGTGGGTATCACCCGGTGTCAGGGCCAAACCTGGCAAGATGCTGACATCTTCCCAGCCCCGTTTGGGGGACTGCTGTACCCCGATCTGCAGCCGCCTGGCACAGGACCTGCCCCTGCTCTCCAGGGTGCTCAGTGTCCAAACCCAGAGCCCCTGTGCTCAGCCATCACAGGGCAGAGCAGTTCCACTGGGATGTGGCAGCAGCTCCCAGTCCCTTGCCGGACCTTAGGAGGGGACAGGGGCATGGGAAGCCCCAGGACATTTGCTGGTGCTGATTGCTCTGTGCTTTGAGGCTGAGCAAGGTGTCCTGCTGGGACCCGGCTGCCTCTCCCCTTCTCTCCCCACCGTAGCATCAAGGTAGCTCTGAAGGCTGCCAGGCACTGCCTGCAGCTGTCCAAGGAGCAGAAGGAAAAAATGCCGTGTTTCCTTGCTCAGAGCCTTCAATTCATGTTTTCAAAGGCCCTTTGAATGCTTGGCTCCTCTCTGAAGCCTCCCAGCTCTCCTGAACAAACAGCAGGAGGGAACAGGTTCATTCCAGCCCATTGACTGAGGCTCCTGGATGGGGAAAATCTCACGTCATGTTTCCTACAAGCAGGGACACTTGGAACCCTCTTGCAAAGAGCTGAACCCAAGGGCTCCATCTCTGCCTGTCCCCAAAGCTGTCCCCAAACCTGTCCCCCAGCCCCAGGTCTCCCCAGCTTTGAGGGCTAGGTGCAGACCTCCTCCTCCTCCTCCTCCTCCTCGGTGAGCTTGGTACCCAAACCTCTCTGCAAACAGGGTTGCAGGCACACTGGGAGCCAAATATAAACCCCTGTAGAGATTAATAAATTATAACCAGCAGTCTGAGCTGCCTCAGGCAGCACACAAGGAGAGGGTCCCGGTGCACAGAGCAGCGGTGCTGGGGGTCCCTCCTGGCTCCGCGGGGACCGTCGGAGAGAAGCAGGGCAAAGGTCCCCCGTCCCAGGGTGCCTTTAAAACCACACCTCTGTCATTGCTGTCAAACGATGCTAACACTCTTAAAATGCACAGCCTCCCAAATCTGCTCCCTTGTTAATGAAAAGCAGCCAGCTCTGGGGTGGGGGTGGCAGTGCTGGTGGGCATGGGGGAGGAAGGCAGGGCCTGATCCTGTTCCCCGTGCCCTCTGCAGCCAGGTGCATCCCTGCAGCCCCGTGATGGGTGCCCAAGCCCGGCTGTCCCATGGTGTGCTCAGCCTTTCCCCAGGGCCTCGTGGTTCCCCCCCGCCAGCTTCCTAGATCCCGCCGGCTCTGGGAAGGTCACGGCACTGAACTCCCCTCCCAAATGGTGCGTGGGCTGTTTTTCTCTCTAAAGCATCTGAAATATGAAAAAAAAAAAAAAAAAGAAAAGCGAAACATCAGCTGCCTGGGAAACCCATTAGCGTTCCTGCCTGCTCCTGCCACCTGGCTTCCCGCGCTAGCAAACAAATCACAACGTCCCGCTGCCCAGAGCCTCTTCACCCTGGCATCGTTTCGGCTGGAGCAGAGCTAAGCCCTGCCAGGGGCCACTGCAGCGAACCTCTGCCCTCCTCTGTCTGCCCTGGCTCCCGTCTCCGCGCTCGGGCCTTCTTCCGAGCTGCAAACAGTCCTCCAGATTAAAGGCAGGCATAGTTTTCTTTTTTTTTTTTTTTTTAAAAGAAAAAAAGGCGATAAACAGGAGCAAGAAGCAGGGCGTGGGCGTTCTCTGCTTTCGCTGCTGTTCAGCTGAATTGAGTTGTTTGGGGGGAATTTGGGGTCCTGGCGGTGCCTTCGCAATTTAGGGAGATAAAAAGAGCATCTAGAAGGAGGCGGTGTTGGAGGGACAGGACTGTTCCCTCGAGTTCAGGGTGGCGATGCCCCTCTTTGCCATGCTGTGGGCTCGGGGGTGCATCCCTTGTGCCCTGTCCGCCTTTCCCCCTGGAAGGTGGGCGCTGGGATGTGAATAATCCCCTGGCCGGGATGCTTCAGCCCCGTGGAGCGGGGACAGGCAGGGGCTGGGGCTGCGAGGGGCTGCCGGGGGTCCGTGGGCAGACGCAGCAGAGCTGGGGGTGGGCCGGGTGCTGCAGAGCTCACACGGGTGCTGTCATCCCGTGAGCAATAATTAGCCATGATCAAAGCGGCTCCTTCCCGACAGCCCTGAATACGGATGCCTGGAAATCTCGTTGAGCGTTCCGGCTGTGGGCAGGGAGAAAACAACACCCACTCCTGCCTGCGGGCAAGTGCTTTGCACAGGCAGATGTCTGCTGGGGTTGAGCTGCTCCCAGGACCCCCAGCACCAGTGGGGGGGATTTTTGGGGGGCTGGGGGTGAGTGTCCCCGAGGACAGAGCTGTGTGGGGGTCACTGGTGTGCAGGGCATGGGGGGGGGGTCCACTCCCAGCCTGGCTGCGCCTGGGTCTCCATCGCTGCATCTCCGCAAGTCAAGAAGGGAGAGTTAAGGCAAATAAGGGGCAGAGTCTGGCAGCTCCTCAGGGACTGGAACAGGCGGAGAAATGCGATGGTACATCTGCCGAGCCACCCCAGCCTGCGGTTCAGCCCCTCCTGCACTAAGCCAGAGCTGTCCCCACAGCCGGGGCACCCTCTCGTCCCTGATGCAGGCTCTCTCCCAGGTTAACCCAGCGGAGCGTGTCGCTGCCCGGAGCTGGCGCTAACCCCTGCTCTCGAGTCAGGGGCTGGCAGGCCTCTGCTCCCGTGCCCCTGCCTGCATTTCCCTCCTCGGAGGCGCCCGCAGCAGGAGGGCTGGATGAGCCGTGCCCCGGCCATGCTACATATTGTTTGATAAATTCTTGCTTTGTTGTCATTCGATTTCTGCTGGCCCTCTCTGAGGACAGCGTGTGCGGGCTGATCGGAGCGGGACAGCTGCCAGCTCTCTACTCCATCGTCCCCATCCCCAGCGGAGGCACCGGTGGCTTCTCCTCCCGCCTCGGCGTGCCCGTTCGCGCTGGGAGAAGCTGTTCACAGGACCCAGCTCCTCTCCCCTGCTGCCGCTGGCTGCGGCAGCTCCGTGGGTGTGCGAGATGCCCCCACGCTCTGCTCCGCAGAAACAAGCAGGAATCCACAGCAAACCCCTGCCCAGCACTCCTGGCCTCCTCCCAGCCTCATCCTGCCGACAGGAGTGTCTGGAAAAGCCCTGTTCTCCCCAAAACCAGTCCCAGCAATGTCCCTGCTCACACCCAACCCCTCTGCTTGCTCAGGGCTTGCACCTCGGCTGCATCCCCACCTGCATGGCCCCCCCAGGCCCCTGGGTGTTTTTCTCCCCCCTTCTCCTCCCCGTCGGTCCCTCTGGAATTGTACATTGGAGCACGTTGTGTCTGCAGAGCCCCGGCACCTCTCCCTGGCTCCTGGGCTCAGTTTTGTCTCTGCCTTCAAAGAGAGAAGGAAACCGCTGATGCGCTGAGCCCATCGGCCAGCCCCGGCTGCTGCAGGGCCGTGCAGCGGGAGCGGGGAACGGGGGTGGTTTGGTGCCCCCAGCGTGGAGGGGAAGGGCTGAACCTGAGCCAGGGGTCTGGTTTTTGGCGTGCCCTCCGTGTTTCCACCACGTGCCCCCTTTGCTGTCTGCAGGCAACCATCCCCTTGGCCGTCGCACACAAGCATGCCGCGCGAGCACTGCACCGTGGCAGGGACACAGGGCAGTCCCGGGGGTGTGAAAATGCTGGGGGGGTTCCTGTATTTCCCCAGCCAGAGCCAGGCTGCTTGCGGCTCAGCCCCAAGCGTGGCATTTGCTGCCCACCTTGAGAAAGGCGAGGAGAGGAAAGGGGGTGCCCAAAGGTAAATACGGGTCTGAGAGGTAGGTGGACTATTACTCCCCAAGAGAAACCTCAGGGAAAACAGCTCCTGCTATAAGGATTTCCTTCC
>VZTL01015106.1:60442-86632 GCA_013400535.1 Scopus umbretta
TTTTTTTTTGGCCATGCTGCAATTTAGCATCCACCCTTGTGAGCAGAAGGCAGTCTTTCCGGATGGTGCTGTTGCAACAGGAAGATGTTGGGGGGCTGATACCCCCCAGGGCAGCTGCTCTGCCCTCCAGAGCTGCCTGTGCTTTGCTCTGGCTCAGCTCCAGCCCGTCCCTCCATGGCAAACACGGTGGTGAGCACAGCCAGAGGACGGCAGCTTCTGGGAAGGCTCCTGATAGCTGATTTTACAGCGTTGGCAGCTCAGCTCGGCCTTCCGTCCACTTCTGCCTCAGTCAAAATAAATGTGCGATATTAAAGTATCAGAGCCGAATTCCCCAGGCAGAGGGAAACAGAAAGACAGTTATTTTCCAGCCCTGAGCTATGTATTTATTATGAAATGTTGGTGCTTGTTGGGGTGGAAGGCCTGGCAGGGCTTTGCAGCCCTGCAGCCGCAGCTCGCCAGCCACGGTGCACGCCGGGACAGGGCGAGCGCCTGCGGCCAGATCCTGCCTGTGCCCAGCTCCTCGGGGAGAGGCTGCAGGCTGCGATGGCCACTGCAGGGACTCTCCCTTAAGAAGGAAAAAACCAAAGGGAAGAAATGAGATGAGGCTGAGGCGTGTTGCTTTGACAACTTCCCAAGATTTCCTTTGGAGGCTGAGGGCCATGGGAACAAACTCTCCCTGGGGAATGGGCTTCCCGTGGCCAGGCACGATGCTGGGAGCAGGGAAGGGGGCTGGGGAGGGTAGCAGGGGGCTGGGAAAAGTGATGTGAGCTGCCAGCACGTCAGGCTGAGGTCTCACCCATCAACGGAAAGGCCCAGCGATACCCGGAGCTGGTATTGCCTGCAAGCACCTGATCTCCAAGGAATGTCTTGGGTCTTCCCAGGTGCAGGGTGAGGAGCAGCTGTAATTACTGAGTACAAGTGATTGCATTAGCTGGGGAGCTATCAAATGCCCAGAGCTGCTGGCAGCAGCTCAGTTACATATGGTTGAGGAGGTACAAAAGTTTGTGCCTTCAGCCAGTAATTCTAGCCAGTTTCCAAGCCCAGGGGAACTGCAGAGGCAGCTGGAGGTGAGCCAGCGAAGGTCACCCTTTCCATGCCATGCTGGTGTTTGCTGGGAGCTGAGGACACTCAAGCCTGTGGTGAGCTGCATCAGCTGGGGTTTGGTGTCTTGCACAGAGGTTTTTAGCTGTGGCCGGCAGATGTTCAGGGTTCATGGACCTGGATTTGCTGTGGAAATGTTTGTGTCTTCATCTGAGGATTTTCAGGACTCTGCAAGTCAGAGAAGATTGAAAGTGCAGGTCCGGTGGTGGTCCACGGGGACTGGCTGTGTTTACTGGGCTTCAGGAGCGCCGTGGATGAGGGAGGAAATAACACATGCACAAAATCCTCTGAGGATGCAGAACTGGGAGGATTTGCAAATGCCAGAGAGGACAGAGAGGTTAGAAAAATCTGCAGGAAACACAAAGGCCCAATGTGGAAAATGCAAAGCAAATCCATCTGGAGGGGACTGGGGAATGGCAGCAGCATATTGCGGATGCTGTGAGCTCCTCGAGGCAGTGAGTCTGGGAAAGGCATTCAGGAGGTGCCTGCTCAAGTGTCCCTCTCTCTTAGGAAGAGGCTAGAGGGGCTCTGTCAGCTTTAATCCCTGCTAGCCAGATTGTCCAAACAGCTTGGTTCCTGGCTGAGCAAGCAGCCAGGTTTTTGGCAATGCCTGGGGCTTACAGAGAGCTCAGCACTTGCTAAGACCCACGAGCGGCAGCTGGCAGGAGCCTGTCGGGCTGACCCGGGTCTCTGGCCACAGCCTCATGCTCTTGCGGCCACTTCGTCCCACGGGCGCCAGCTGGGATTGCAATCCCCAGGCTGAAAATGCTCCCTTCGGCTGCGGGGTGCCCTCCCCGGGCTCCCATCCCAGCCCCAGGGCCGCGGAGGCACCGCACTGGCGCCGCAGGGGTGTAGCGATTGCTGCCGGTCGGTCGCTGTCTCTTCGCTAAATTGCTGTAACTGCCCTGAAGCGCAAAGGCCGTACGAGGGGCATGGAGTAGGAATCATAATCGTGCAGCCAAGCGCTACAGGGAAATAATTTCAGCTCTCGGCAGCGGGGACTAGTGGGGGGACCTGCTCTCGCGCTGATACCCCTGGGCAAAAGCCAGGTTAACTCTGGATGAGGATGAGGAGAGATGATGAGAGATGAGGAGCTGCGTGGCTCTCCTCCCGCAGGTTCTGATGTGTCGCCCTTTCTGCCACCCTACGAACCCAGCGGGGTTGGCGCTTGTCCCCGGTGCCCTGCAGGCTGCAGGGTCCCCGCTTCACATGCAGAAACTCCTCTCCCTGCTGGTCTGCAAGAGCTGGGGTGGTACCAGTGGTCAGGGTGGTTTAAGGCTGTTCCTGGACCATCTCCATCTCTTTAGGCAGCTGCCGGGGAAGCATCCCCTCGTGTGGGGTGGCCTGAACATCACCCAGGGCAGTGGGAGTGGGGAAGCTTTACGCAGCGGGGAGGCTGCGGGAGGATTAAAGGCAGATTGATTGGGCCTTAATAGCTCTGCCATAAATTCTTTCTCCAAACACTGTTTTAGAGCAGTGAAACCCCGGTGTTCCCAGAGCTCCCTTGCTTATTAAACAACCTAATGAAGTGATTTGATTAAATGCAGGGAAGTCTTTCTGGCTGCCCTGGTGCTTTGTAGCAACCTGGGATTACTGAAACTGTTACTTGGGAGCTGCCACGCTTTAAGATGCGCCTTGTTAACTACAGATGGTGTCTGCTTTTGCAGTGGCTAATTGCTGTGGCTGTTGTTTGTCCCTTGGCTTGGGGGAGTGTAGGAGAGCCCCAGGCATGTGCCCCAATGCCCAGCCAAGGCAGTGGGCTTGAAATCCAAGATTCAAAAGGCTGTGCCTCTCTGCCTTGCGAGGCTCGTAGCTCAGGGGTTAAGTGACTTTGAGGAAAATAAGATCCAGAGCTGGTGGCAGGGTTTCTCTTATAGAAATGCTGCCATTCAGGCCTGAGCTGCAACCGCAGAGCAGAGAGCGATGGGTATCCCGGGAGGAGCGAGGGAGATGAAAGGGAGCGGGGTGGGCGCCGACTGTGAAGGCTCTGGCACTGGCTGCCGCTCTGCGTTCAGTGGGAACCGGCACCCAGTGGGATGGGCAGCTGCTGACAGGGGCTCCCCAAACACCAATAACTAATAGCAACGGGAGTAAGAAGAGCTGGTGAGTTTAGAAGGGAGGAGAGTCCAGGCTGTGGAGGGAGAGTGGGAAGGAGCAGCATGAGTAACAGACATAAAAAGAGAGGAGGCAATGTGACCTCTGCAGATACACAAATTACTCAGCTCCTTCTGGCTGCATCAAGGATTTTCTGACTCACCAGCCTGGGGATTTAACCCCTGGATCTCGGGCTGTGCTGGCTGGCGGGATGCAGGGAGGCGGCTGCTCCAGCTCCTCGCCCATGCGGGAGTGTGGCAGGGGGCTGCCAGGAGTCCCCCATCCTCTTCGAGGTGAGGAAGGCTCCAAGGGCCCCTCAGGCTTTGGGGAGCATGGTGGGTTTGCATAGGGACCCCAGGACTGAAGAGGTGGAGGGATGAGGCTGGAGGTGGAGGGATGAGGCTGGAGGTGGAGGGATGAGGCAATCCCTTCCAGCCGCCTGCACTGCCAGCTCCCAAATCCTGCAAATGTGCCTCGCTCACCCTCTCCTCCCTCCCCAGAGCCTGGGGAGCTACCTGGAGCTGGCTGAGTCCAGGGAGTGACTGAGGATCTGCCCTTACAGATTCTCCATGCAAAGATCTAGAAAACCCCGTGTTTTAGCCCAGCCCCAGTTTTGCCTTCCACATTCCTGGCCCCATTGGTGGGCAGAGGACCGGCCTGGGAGCTGGGGATGGAGGGCTCGGGCGCAGCCTCCGGACAGCCCCATCCTCCCCTGCTCTCCCTCCTTGCAAGGCTTAAACCCTCCCAGGCTCGGGGTGGTTGTTCCCTCACACCTTTCTGGGGGAGCAGAGCTACTTGGCTGGAGAGCGACTGAACTGCTTCACCCCTCTGTGCCTGGCCTGAAAAGATGGGAAAGAGCCTGAGATCCTGCTGGGCATCGGAGCCTGTCACCTCTATTCCGAGAGCAGGAAGGGCAGGTCTGGAGGGACACCGGCATAGAAAGTTTCTGTTCCCTCTCACCTCAGATCACCTGAAAAAACAGGAAAGGAAAGAGAAGGATATTCCCGTGAAGGAGGGAAAGCAGCTGCAGGAGGCAACGTAAAGGCTGTGCCCATGGAGCTGTGCTGAGGAACGGCTGGAAACGGGCTGGAGCAAGTGGGGAGAGACGGGGCGATAAGGGATAGAGCTCGGCTAGGCGGAAAATATGGGAGGAGCTTGATTTATTTGCTGTTTCCCTTCATCTCCTTTGCTTCCAATTTTCATCATGGTTTGTGAAGAGTTTATCTTGAAGCTTGTGCAATGGCTGGACTAGCTCCACACAGAAACAGACTCGGAGCAAAATCATTGCCAGCAAAACAAACCTGAACTCCAACCTGGGCTGTGATTGATAATCTTGACTATTGGGGCCTCTGGAGTTTGTTTAAACCAAGCTGGGATGTTCACCAAGATAACTTTCACTATGAGATTTCCTGTGCTGCCAGGAGAGGCAGAAACCTTGTCACAGCAGCCTCTCCTGATGCGTTGCCTCTTCCATTTCTGGGCCTTGGTTGATCTCTCTTTAAAAGAAGAAGAGAGTGAGAGCAGTGACTGGAGCTGGACAGGAATGGGGGTTTCAGTTTCACTGGAAAGGCCTCATATTCTGCTTTTTTTTCCACTCTAAAATAATACAAAAACAAAAATAAGATATTTCCCATAAAACAGAACTGTTGGAAAACTTCCCGTGGAGTTGAAGGAAATTCCCCCCCCCCCCAACACAAAGTATTTCACTCCTATTTTTACCTTCAGTAAACCCCTTAATGGGAAATCGAGTATGCTTTTAGGATGCGGTTTCACCTGCACTTGATAGTTTTCACAGCGCTCGGCTCCCTGGGATGATGCGTGCTGGGAGCTGTGATGTCTCGGGGCGTTCAGCCAACCTCCGTCCCCTCGAAGCTGCTGCCCCGTTTCAAGGCAAAGGCCGGGGCTGAAGGAAGAGAACCGAGGGATGTTACCCAGCGCCTCTTCCCACTGTCCCCCTCCGCTGCTGGAGCGCTGCCAGCCTGTGCCCCCAGAACGCGAGCGGTGATTCCCAGCGTCCCAGACCCGAAGGCAACGCTCCTGGTGCCGCTGCTCCTACGTGGGAGATGCTGAACCCTTCATCCAGGGTGAAGTTGCGTCCCGACCTCCCCTTGCGAATGGCTGAACGGATTTCTGCTCCATCTCTTTGCACAATGAGCTCTTTGCACAACTGAGCCTCAGATATTTGGGTGATGAGTGGCCAGACAAAGCCAGGGGAAGGGCTGGGTGATGAGTCCATGTTCTGGATGATTCCCAGCTCTACCAAGCTTGGGGATGATCCTGGGTCAATTACAGCCCTGCTCTTCCCCCCTGGGTGGAAGGGAAGTGTTTATGGGGAGACGGGTGTGAGGATACAGCCCTTGGGAGGACCACTCCTGGAATGGTTTTGGAAATCTGATGCTGCCTCCGATGCTTCCCTGCTCGACAGCTGACCCGTGTGCAGCGCCTGGGAAGAAGAGTTAACTCTTCCCGACAAGCACCATGCCTCCTGCTGCAGGGGAGGGGAGAGGGCTGCGTTTGCCTCCTGGCAGGGTGTGAGGATGAAATAACCTGGCTCAGGGAAGGGGGAAAACCCCCACCAGGCTTTTCTTGGGGAGGAGAGACACCTGTTTCCCATGGGATCTTTATTCCTTGGAAGAGGGAGAGAGGAGAAAATGGAGCATTTGTGTGCAGAGGAAGGATGCTGGGCAGAGAAGATGGTTCTTGCTTTCGTGGTGAGAGCAAGGGAGGCAGAAAGGGTGTCTGAGCAGCCCCGACAACGCTGCAAATGTGGCCGTGGGTCTGGAGGGAGGGGGGTAGCTCTGCAGGAGGGGTGTTGGGGAGGGCAGGCCTTGGGGGCTGAGGCTGTCTGGGTGTGAGAAAGCAGGATGGAAGCTCGGTGGGGTGGGATGCTGTCTGGGACAGGGGCAGGCAGCTCTGCCGGCCGGGTAGGACACGGGCAGCTAGAGTCTGTGACGCAGGACCTGGGCAAGGAGCTGCAGAGGGACGGGTGCCTGCAGGGGTCTGGCACAAAGGTTAGGGAGAGATGGATTAAGTCAAAGCCCCTGGCAGCTCTTAGCAGCTAGAAAAATGAGCTGAATTTATAGCTGTAATATTTGGAGCAGTTTCTGAATATCTCTGGGGTTTTGACAGAGGCCTGTTTTCTACTCGCACGCTGCCAAGCCATATAGGCGAATCTGCACCGGGTGTAATATGCAATAATGCAATGGGGCCACGGAGACTGCTCCCCGGGTCAGGCCTGCGCATCCATCATGCTGTGTCCCTCCAGCCCGCCTGTGCTCTCTGGCTTCGCCTCCCCGTCACGTACACACGGAGGAGGACACCGGTGCGGGGACCCTGGGGACTGCCACCACCCCGTGCTGCTGGGGGCAGCTCCCGGGCTGCGTGCGCAGTGCTGTCTCCAGGTAGGAGATCTCCCCACCTGGGGCGTACAGCTCCATCTCCAGCTCGGGACACCTCAAGTGCTTTTGGTGGCTGTGGCTGCAATGCTTTTGGAGGTGACTGTCCCTTGGGCTGGGGTTTTCCCGGGGACATCTGAGTGGGCAAGAGGCTCACTGTAAGAGCTCCTGTAGCTGAAGGGACAGCGTTATGTTTCCACCAGGATAATGTGCTGTTATATTACCGTGCTGTAGAAGTTTCTCCGTGATGTTTCACTCTTGCACAGCAGAATATTTATTAATAGAGAAGAGCAATTGCGAGGGTCTCCGCAGCCACGCGTTCTTCACTGGGGGCCGCTGGCCAGTGTGGGGCTGATTCTACCATAGCGGTCCCTTAGCCCGAAGTAGCAGCATCCCAATTAATTACTCCCAGGGGAAGCAGCCCCCGGGGGATGGAGCAACCCCAGGGCTGTGCCTTGTCCCCAGCGGGGGCTGTGGGTGCCCCCTGCCCGGAGAGTGCGGGGGGAGCAGTCAGGCTCCTGAGGCAGTCAACGTCATGCGAGGAAAGCGTCTGGCTGGCTCCTGCCTTTGGAGAGGAAAAATACTGGACCAGAAGGAGGAGGCAAGGTTGAAGGCCAAACCCAAGGGAGGACTAGACACCACTGGGGTGTTTCCATTGCAAACAGCAGCTCGGCAGCGAAGCCCAGACAGTGTGAGGGAGATGATGGAGGCCATCGGCCTGGGGCACTGCTGCAGCAGCCAGGCAGCCGGGGGGCTCAGGGGGCACCTGCGTGGTGGGCACCCCAGGAGCACAGCAAGCCCCGGCAGCAGTGACAGACGTGCGTCACCCAGGAAGGCAGGGCGGATGGCTATGGCAGCCTGGTGACTCCTTTTCTTCTTCATCCCCAACGCCTTTTGCGTTGTCTGAGTCTTTGTCCTCATGGACTCCTGCCACCCTAGTGTCCCAGTCTCTCTACATGTGGGCAGACCTTAGTGTATTTTATTATGTATTTATTTAAAACCCCACTAAACCTTGGCCTGAGCGGCATCTTGTGGTGATGGGTCCCACCGGCTAATTGTGTGCTTGGCTTGAAATAGTTGCTTTCATGGTTTCCAGTGCGCTTCATTCGGAGTTTCATTGAATCACCCCCTTGTTCTTCTTTTAACCAACACTGGCAGCTCTTCCCACTGCTAGGCTGACACAGAGAACCCTTCCACCATTGAAGGTGCTGTCATGGCTGGAGGAAGCCTTTCCAGCACGGTACCCCCCCCCTTTGCCAGCATGGTCCAAAGCGTGCCATGCCTGGCTGAGCCTGCGGGAGACATCCCAAGGCGTTGCAGCTACCTCTTGTCCTGTGTGCATAGTGAGGAGGAGAGGGGAAAGCTGTCCTCTCTTTTGCTGAATAAAGTGTGGCTGCTGGCGGGCAGCCAGCTCCAGAGCTCGGGGTGCCAGCGCGGGGCCATCTGCAAAGCGCCGCAGCGAGCGAGCGGGCGAGTCCTCGCAGGGAGCGTGTGGGGCCGCAGTACGGCGTGCGCTCTTCCCCCCCCTCCGTCAGCCTTGCGGGGCAGGCAGGGCCGAGCGGGGGGCTCGGGGTGCAGGCGGTCCCCTCCCCGTGTTGGGGGACACGGGGGAGCTGCTGGCTGGAGGAAGCTGTCAGCCCCATCCCCGTGTGGGGCAGGATGGGGGGGGGTCACCCCTGGTGTCCTGCCCTCATGCCAGGAGAAGGGTGGAGTGGGCACAAAGCGTGTCCCCAGCTTGGCACCACTTATCCCCAGGGGTAAATTGCTCCCCTGGGGTCTAAGGGGTCTGTGGGTGGAACAAGCAGGAGTGGCAAAGGCAATCCCAGCCCTGCTCTAGCTGCAGCCCCTGGCTGGGAGGTGATGGATGTGCTGGCCCCCGCAGGGATCCCATCCCCGGCTGCTCAGGGGGGCTGGCAGGGGGTGCCCCCCTCTCCCGGCCGTGCTGGGGATGGTGCAGCCACTCTGCTGCTGCTTCGTGCTGGGGCGAGGGAAACCACCAGCCGGACAACTCCTTCATACAGCTCCAAAGGGTTTTGTTCCCAGCGTGATGTTCTGTTAAACCCGGCACCGATAAGAGCTGGTTCAGTGGCAGGTCAAACTGCTGGAGCTCATAAGGGGCTGGGAGAGGACATCCTGGCTTTCCAAGGGCTGGAGCAAAGCGGCCGGCGCTGGGAGAGCTCGACGTGCTGGAGCCTTGCAGGGTTTCTTGCAGACCCTGGGTGCAGGAGGCCTGCTTCTCATCTTCCGAATTGGTTCCCTGGGTGTGTGCCTCAGTTTCCCCTTCTACAAAGTAGGCAGCAGTGCACTGGCGGCAGCTTTGGGATCAGCAGATGGGATGTGACCTCCGAGATGGAGCAGCGTTACTGGGCACTACTGGGGGAGGGTGCAAGTACCGCTGCCTAGAGAAGAGCCGTGTGGTGAAACACAAGCCCTGGGAGCCTCCCTGGGGAGCTTGGAATCGCTTGGGCTTTGCTTGTTTAACATGTCAGCCCTAGCATTGCATGAGCAGAGACAGGACTTTTCTTAGCATCTCCGTACTGTGCCTGGAGCTGCCCAGCTGGGGAATAACGGGGGGCTGTTTTCCCTGGGGGTGCGGGGGGTACGTGGTGTCCCAGTGGCAAGAAGCCAGCCTGGGTGTCACTGGGCTCTGCTGCCTCCGAGCTTGGGGGCTACAGCCCGGCAGAGAGGGCAGGGGCCGTGCTGGGGGGGACCCCAGGGGAAGGGGCCCCCGCACCCGTTCCCGCACCGCTGCCCTGCGCAGGCGCAGTTCCCAGGGCCCCGCGGTGATGCTTGGCCCCCAGCGCTGTGGCTGCGAGCTGATGTGCTCAGCAGCCCTCGGCCCCGCTGCCAAGAGCTAATAAGCGTCTGCTCAGCCTTGCAGGGGAAAGAAAAAAAAAAAAAAAAAAGGGGGGAAGGGGGNAATGAGTTAGATGATTTAATCCCTGAGAAATGTGAGGTTTGATGAATTCTGTATCCCCTCCCTGCACTTAAAGCAGCCACAAGAATAGCACGGAAGGTGGGAGGTGGGGAAGGAAGGGGCTGGGGGGATGCTGGGGGGCTTAGTGGCCGTGGCACAGAGGGAGTGGAGCTGGTAGCCATGCTACGGCCACTGCTGGGGACAGGACCTGCCCTGCTGTCACCCTGTCTGCGCCCGGCAGCGGGAATGGGGTCCCCATGTGCCACGATGCCAGTTCCCACCGCTGGGCTGGTCCCTGTCACAGAGACCTTCAGCTCCCTCCTTCCACTTTGCCTTTCGCTTGGCAGGAACCAAGGCTCCTCCAGGCTGTCACAGCAATGAGTTTGCTGGGTCTCGGCCCTTCCTGGAAGGACTGCTCCGTCTGGGGCGGCCATTGCTTCCAGTTTGGCCTCTTTCCTGGGAGGATGGAGATGATGGAGTGGGTCCCATCAGACTGGGGAGGGGGTGGGCAGCAGGCGGTGTGGGCGAGGGCGGTGTGCTCTGTGCCGGGGCTGCGGACGAGCCTCGGGGCTGGGATGTGAGTGCTCTCAGCCCCAGTGCTCGGATTGGTGTGCGTGCCTCAGCCCCTCCGTGCCAAGGCTGAAAAGGAATAAAAATAAAAGCTTTGCATGACTCTGGAAATACTATGGGCTGTCTAAACAGAACAGGCAGCTGGCTCCATGGCCCTGCGAGCAGAGAGCTCCTTTTTGCCTCAGTTTCCCCTGCGGATGATGGGGGATGTGGATCCCCCTTTCTCCCCTCCCCGCATCCTTGGCTCGGACTGTGATGGGGCAGGACCGGGCACCGGCCGTGCCTGGCTCTGGGGCAGGAGCCGCCAGGACTGTCCCGATTTAGGCTGTCCTGTGCTGCTCGCTGGCTCCTCGCGCGGTGTCACGTCTCTGGCAAAACCCGAGCGGAAAGGGGTTTACGGCTGCGGGCGGGGAGCTGAGGCGCTGCGGCGGGGTTTGCGTTCCTCTGCTGCGTCTGCACCGGGAGCCAGCACCCCGGCGAGCAGCTCACGGGCATTTTCCATTCCCTAACCCTTCCCTGGCTGCCGCAGTGCCTGGGCTTGGGCACCCGATGCATGAGGCTCTTCTCCAGGGGAGATTTGCCTGTAGGTTTAATGACCAAAGCAGCAGCTGTGCTCAAAACAGGGGCTATTTCTTGTTTTTCCTCTCTTTTCTTTTAAACACCTGGCTGGGGCAGAGGTCAGCTGCCTTTTTGGATGCATTTCTTACTCAGGAGCGAGTGTAGCTTGTTCTTTCCAGCCTGGCCCTGTCTCCGTCCGTCTGTGCTGGTGAAGCTGCGTGTCCTGGTCCACGGGGGTTTTGCTCCCTACTTCAAGCCGTGTGAGATGCTCAGGGATGGATGGGGAGGCCAGGCCATGCCTGGGAAGAAGGGACAGGTATTTGGGATGAGCCTATCTGCATGGAAAGGGTGCAGACCACATCTTCCTTCTTCTCTTGCCTCCTTCTCTCACTGTGTGCTGGGATCCCTGTTGCCTTTGGTCATCCCTGGGGTGGCCAAAGTGACACAAACGCCCTCCCCGGCCAAGTACCGAGCTGAACCCACACATTCTTGCGCCTCTGGAGTGATTTGGGCTGGGGGCTGCTTTGTTCAAGGGGGGCTGCAAGCACTTTCCACGTGTCCCCTGGGCAGCCAGAGTCATGCAGCACATTCCCGGGTGTTTCCAGATGTTTGCTGGAGATGGAAACATGGGCATGGAGGAGTCACGTTCTGCCCCTGCCCCACGTGCGGCCGGTGGGGGAGGAAGCACATTATGTAGCATCTCAGCAATATGAGAGTGGGATCCATGCATTACAAAGCAACATACTTTTCTCCTTTGCTCACTTCCCCCTCCAGAGCTTTGCTCGGAGCCAAGTGTTTCTCCCAGGCTCCTGGTGACGCTCTCCCAGCTCTCTGGCTCTTGTGTGCGGAGGCTGCTGTGTGCTCCCCCCAGGGCGGAGGGGCTGCAACCTGGGGCTGGGACAGGCAGGAGCCTGTCCCCAGCGCCTGGTGAGGTTTAGGGAAAGCTGAGTTTAATTTTCCAGGCTGGTGGCCACCTAACGCCAGTGGCAACACCCTGCGGTGGGGCAGGCATGCAGAGCCCCAGGAGAGCCGTGGCTCCCCTGAAGTGCATCCTCCCATCACAGTCCCAGGGGAATGGGTCCACCCCAAACTGCCAGCCACCATTTTGGGGGGACCTCTAGGCTCCCCTTGTCCTTGGTCAGTGGCCCCTTCCCATGACACTGGTGGTGGCCGGTGGAGAGCACGGCTGGCTGGTGAGGCTTTGCTGCCCAATGCAGATTTGACGTTTTGCATAGAGCACATGCTGCTCTGACCAAGTGGTCGCAGGGGCATCTCGGGTTTCTTGCTGCTTTCCCCCCTTCCCTTCCTGAAATTAAATTTTTTAGCTCTCTGAAGGGAGTTTTAAGATCTGGCCATCAGAAAGAACCGCCGCACTGTAAGTCATCTGTATTTGTACAGCACCGAGCACAGAGGAGGCTTGGGATGGGGTGGCGGATGCTGGGATTACATAAAGAATAAGCATGTCCCTCTGGCCAAAAAAAACATTTTAAGCTGCTATTCCTGAGGAGCCCAGGCTGTGGTATGGGGAAGGCGAGTCTGGTTTGAGGACAGCCCTTTGCTTGGCTGTGTTTGAGAAGCCTCCTGCACTCCTTTGCTCTGCAAAATTCCCCTTCTTGAAATGCCTGGGGCTAGGACTGCCAGCTCTTGATGTGCTGTGACGTTCCCCAGGGCTGTCCCCTCCGTGTTGCCCCAGCCAGGGGGAAAGGGAGACGCTGCAGTAGCTCTAGCTGCAAACAGCCAGGGAGGCTGCGCTGTTAGAAATCAACATGGTGAGGTTCGGGGTGGGACCTTCTACCTTAAAAGAAGGCCATGCTGCTTTTAACCGCACCTGATAGGAGCCACTGGCGTGCGTGAGCACCATGGCGTGGTGCATGAGGGGTCTGGCTGGGATGGATGGGGAGGATGAGGGATGCGGATGCTCACTGCATCTACCAACACTTTGCAGCTGGAGATGATGGAGCCACCAGTTATAAGGGGTCTTTTTTGCTCACGTCCTCCCCTTAAATCCTCTGCGACCTTGTCAGTGTTTCCTCATTTGGGGTGTCTGCGCGGCTGCAGTCGACTCCCTGCTGGGATGGCCGGAGTGACCGGGGCATGGCTGGGTGCCGACACCTCACTGTGCCTGATGGGCTGGTGGGACGCAGCCTCTGGACTCGCTGGGGACCACATTCCTCTGTGTTTACCCGCTTGACGGCTGTCCCTCATGTTGCCCTTGGTCGAGACAGGCCGTTCTCGCAGCCCTGGCTCTGTCTCCTGGTGCTTTCACGCTCAAACATTTCCTCCCCTACCTCCGCCAGACCAAAGCGGTATTTCTGTTGCAAAGCTCTGCAAAACAGAAGTGCCATGGCCGGGAAAGGGGATAAACTGACGGGACGTGGCATCAGGGGACTGGGGATGACCAGGATGCTACTAGCCCACAGCAAAGGCACTGAAACTGTGATCTCCCCAAGCCCACAAGAGCTGTGAGAACAAGTTTGCCCCATGGCCACCCTCCATCACACCCTTTGCTTGCGAGAGTGGGGCCAGATTCTGTTCCAGATGTAGAATAAACCAAGTGCGCGGTGCCCAGAGCCACGTTCAAGGCTGCAGCCTGTTGCGTCTCTAAAATTTAAAAGGATGTCTTTGAAGGTGGATTCAAAACTTGGACACTGAAAGAAATTCCTGCAGGAAGAAAATTCAACAAACAAAGTCCCTTGGCTGAGAGCAAAATTTATATTCACCAGATTTGCTGAAGGTTTTCATGCTTCCCAGCCCTGGGAGCTGTGTTAGCAACTTTGCAGGTCGGACAGCGTGGTGGATAATGTCTAGGATATGAAACCTTTCCATGCCTGGTATTGCAGGGTGGCTATTGTGCAAGCAATTGCCCCACTTGGTGTCTCAGTTTTCCCCTTTCAGTACCCAGCTGAGTAGCTGTTAGCAGGGAAAAAAAAAAACAAACATGAAACATGTCCTCATGGTTTAGGTACTTCTGACTAGTTTTTAAAGCAACTGGTGTGGATCTCCAAACAGCGTATTCTTTCCCTATTGATTCTGATCCTTCTCCAGCTGGCAAACACATGTCTCCATCTCAAGCCTTTGTTTAAACAACCTGAAATACCGATGTGGTTTGTCTCCATTCCTTTTCCTGGCTTGGACTCGAGCTACCTGCTGGTTTTTAGGCATCCGAGTGCCCCAGCTCGCTGCAGCGTGAGGGCTGTGCCCCCAGACCATCCTGCTCCCGGCAGTCAGTGAGCAGCACTCACCAGCAATACTCAGGTTTTGGGGTAAGGGGAAGGGCACCTTGTTGGGAACAAATATATTTAAAGGTTGTAGGGAGCCCAGGGCAAAATGGGGGAGTCCAGCGGGCAAGAACTTTGCGGGAGGCTCTGATTTTGGCTGTTTGAACCCGCTGTTGGTAGCCACCATCAGCTGAGTGTGGGAGTGCAGGATTTGGACCCTCCTGGAGGGCTGCCAAGCTCCGGTAAGGTTTGGACTGGGTTTTCAGTAAGCCAGAGCAGCTCAGGTTTCCTGGCCCCTGCTGCAGATCAGCTTGGCTGGAGAGAGGACTGCTTGCGGGGAGGGAGAGGACCCCCTGAATCCCTCATCCCGGGGATGCCCGGGACAGGGATGCCTGAGGCAGGGAGATCCCTGTGGCTGCTGTGCCCCCCTGGGACTCCTTGCTCGCTGCCTTGGGTCTGAGAGCTGTGAATATGCAACAGGTCCCAGGCTGCCTCTGAGCTCCTTGGAGCAGAAATGTCCACCCTGAGCATCCACAAATGTGCCTGCCCAAGCAGGGACCTGGGGGTCCCTTGGCCGTGTCCCCTCGGTGTACCGCAGTTTTCCAGCCCGGGACCTGGCTGAGGCTCCGTGCAAAACCCAGTGGCCCCGTGCTCGTGGCCCGCTCGGCTGCACGGCACTGCTGCGGCTCCCCTGCTTTCTCTTTATTAAGTGCCATCAGGATTTAAATTAAAGCTTATCACCAGCTGGGAGCGAATGAACCCTGCATCATGTTTTCCGGTGCCATCTGCCAGGCAGGAGCAGAGGCCCCAGCACAGGGCTGGCTGCTTTCAGCAGGGATGGGGGGCAGCTGGGCGTCCCCCTGTGCGGGTGGGGGACCTGGGTGGGACAGCCCCGGGGACAGGCTGGCTGGTGCCACGCTGAGCCCCCGTGCTCTGCGCCCTCGTTGCGATTCAGCCGCGTCGCTGGAAAGCGCCATCCCAAACATGCGCTCCTGGAACAGGGGCTGTGGCAAGGGAAGGGCTTATTTGAATTATTAATTAGCTTTGTTTTTAAACACGGGCTCGGAGCAGCCTCCGCAGCAGAAGGAATTGTTATTAAACGCCAGCCCTCCGGCAGGCAGGCCATGTGTGCGCAGCAGAGCCCGCAGCGCTTGGCTGCCAGATAAAGACGTTATTGTTGTCATCGTGCCTCCGTCCCAGCCCTCCGCCTCCCGCACTCCCACCCACCCTCGGCCAGCGGCTCCCAGGAACAAAAACCCCGCGCTCGGCCGAGGCTCACTCGTGGCGGAGTCGCGGTGCCGAGAGGAGGAGGAGGAGGAGGAGGCGGGAGACAGCCAGAGAGAAACTTGTCTTGGGGATTAATAAGAGGCAGGAGGAGGGAGAGGTGCACACAGGTAAGCTGTGGGCAGGTGCTTTTCCCCAGGCTCTTCTCGCCTTGCCTGACCCTCCGACTCAGGACGCTGCACTGGTCCACGATGCTCCTGCCCTCTCCAGCCTCCCTTACTTTCAAAGCAGCATCTGCTCTTCCTTTTTTTTTTTTTTTTCCTCTCCTCTTGTTGGTTTTTCTGTTCTTCGGCAGCTGGAGTCTTTGTTCCTTCCTTTTTCTCTCTTCGCAAGAGTTTGTCTCAGCATGGGGCAGGCTGGGGCGGAGGGAGGGTGCTTGGGGCTGCGAAGTCAGAGGAAAGTCCCGTGTGTGGTAGTGTTGCAGCGGCTGCCAGTCGCTTTCTGTGGGGGTGAGCGAGGACCCCCTTCTGTGTCCCCCGGCACCGACCTGTGCTCTCACATGCTCACAGCCCCCTGCACGCCTGGCTCTGGCTCTGCAGCCGGGGAGGCAGAGCTGGGGGTGCCGGGGGGGCCATGCCCGGGGCAGTCCCCTGCCTTGGCAAGCAGCCGGGAAGGGGTGCAAGGAGGGGGAGATGCTGAGGGGGCAGCGGACACCTCCAGAGCCAGGACTGCCACCAGGGAGCCTCCAGTAGCATCGGGTCACCCTGCCTGCCCTGTGCTGAGCCCAGGCTCCTCGTTTCCAGCTGGATCCGCAGAAGGGTTGGGGAAAGGGCTGGGGGGGGCTGCGGGGGGCTGCTCCCGTGGGAGGGGGGCTGTGCACAGCCCCTTGCCCGCGCGCCGGAGTGGGGAGCAGGGATTTTCCCTGCCCCGTGGAGGGGACCAGCATCGCGCTGCTTTGAGAGCGAGGTGGGAGAGAGCGGCTGAACAGCACCTCAGTGGCAATTTTCAGCAAGCGGGTTTTCTGCCCGAAATTTAGGTGTTACAGCCCAGCTCCCGTGCCTGGCAGGCGGAGCCGTGCCTGGATCACGTAGCCCATTCCCAGGCATGTAATACCACAGTTGCTGCCTTGATCACCGAGATTTGAGCCAGCTCTGCTCCAGGCAGGCGGAGAGGTGCAGCTCTTCCCTGCGCCCCACCGTGGGGCAAACAACCATGGGGGTCCCGTTCGGAGCCGGCTCTTTGTCTCTGCTCTGGCAGAGGCAGGAGATGATGGGAGGAAGCAACAGGGCAGTGATGTTCACTGAAGTCCTGGGGAAAGGGTTTGTTGAATGGAAGAGACTCATCCCAAACCTGCCCTTCCCTGTCCGTTTGAGAGTTTTAGGAAAAGCATCTACAGGGCCGAAAGTGGAAATTCATCTCCTTGGCAGCTGAATGCAAAGCATGTCGCACATGAGGGCTTGGAAACTTTCCTGGGAGCCTGCGATTGTGGGCCTTCCTTATGTGGTGCTTGGCCGATGGCATCCTGCAAGCTGCCGGAGCTGTCTCCCAGGAAGCACCCTTTCCTCAGCCAGGCTGGGACAGGCAGCGCGGCGCAGAAGTGCAGGGTGCTGGGTGTCTCTGCTCCCCCAGGGAAAGCGGGGGCGAGGGGCTGAGTGTTTTCATCTGGGGAGAGATAAAAGTGCAGCTGTGGGAGGTTTCGTCTGCCCTCGGAAGAGGCTGGAGGGGAGGGATGAGGCAGCAGCGGCTGATACGGCATCAGAGCAGTTTCCCACCCTTAGAGAAAGCAGAGCCGGGGGGACCGAGGCGAGGTGTCTGCTTGGAGGGGAGCAGGGTGTGCGTGGGGGGCAGGCTCCGGGGCAGGCTGCAGTCACTTGGGCAACATTTTCTCCCACTATTTGCTTTTGTCTGTGTCCAGCCAGTTCCACCGTGTGTGGCAGAGAGACCTGCGGGCGGGATGAGCCGGGAGCTGCCCTGGGAAGGGTTGGGGCATGCAGCGAGGGAGGAGGAGGGAGGAATTGCTGACATAGAGAAGGCAGCAGAAAGGTGTTTTCTGCCAGGGCTGCCTTCCCACGGACCCTGCTGCAGGAGGAGGTTGCTGGAGGGAGCAACGAACAGGACAAACTTTTTGCAATCAGTCTGGTGACTGCGGTACAGTGAGGAAACACTCCTGGCGTGCAGAGGGATGCAGGAGCTGTGCCCTGTCATCCCTGTGTCTTGCAGTGCTAGGGCTGAGCCCAAAAGTGTTGCTGGAGAGCCTGGGAGCGTGTCGGAGCTGCTCTCTGGCAGGGTCTCCTGGGACACCCATCCCCTGCACGGACACAGCATTATCCCCGCAAGAACAAACACAGCAGGAGCCGAGCTCCTGCGGCTGCCTCGGCTGTGTGCCGGCTCCGGCTCCGGCCCCGGCCCAGCAGGCTGCCTGCAGCTCCGCTTCTCGCTGGGAAAGTGCTGGGAAAGGGTGAGAGAAGAGCGGGTTGTTGCATCAGGGCTCTGCTCCCCTGGGGACCCAGGGGACGCCTGGGTGACAGCTTGTCTGCCCTCCCCTTGGAGGACAGGCTTGCGCGTATTTAGCCCTTTTCCACCATTCCCAGCTCTCCAGCGCTGCTGGATAAAGAGCTCCCTGTTTTTCGTTACAGCTGATGAGACCCGGGCTCTTGCAGAGACACGAATGGGCTGTTGCGGTGTTTGGAGACGAGGGAAGCCAACAACGACGCTTTGCTGGCTCCTTTTGGTTACTTTTAGCTTGCCCTCCTTGTTCCACTCCAATGTCCAGGTTCCCAGGCTGGGTGGGGGCATTTTTCCAGCCTGGGGGCTTCAGGGATGATGGGAATTGGGGGTCCCAGTGGAAAAACTGTGAAGGGAGCTAGCAGGGTTATGGGCAGTGGGCTGGAGAGGATCCCTGGTCCATCCATCTAGTCTTTCCCCCCTCCTCCCAACGTTAAAAAGCTCCCTTTATCCCTCCCAGCCCCTCCACAGGAGCAGGGGTCCCCCATGCATCGGCGGTAACTGTCCCTCTCTCTGCATGTCTAACTGCTGCGAGAGGAGGCGGCGAGGGCAGGAGGCACCCAAGTGAGAGCGTCGGGACTTCTGCCCGTGACAAATCCCCCCATGACCTTCACATAGCTCACTCTTGCCCCGGAGGTTGTGATTTTCGCCTGCCCTTGGCACCGGTCGTGGGGCTGGCAGTGAGCACTGCTTGGGAGCTGTGGTTTAGTAAGATGCAGTGAACATAAACTATTTGGAAAGCAAACACCAGTGGCATTTGGGGCTGGAATTTCCAGCTGTTGTGCCGAATTCTTGTCAATTGTAATGGGGTGACTGAAGGAGCAGCTGCCTCTTTCTGGGAAGAACCCTGGGCAGGCATCTGTTGGGTGCCTTGGTCTTGCACCCAGGCCAAGCGGCTCAGCCCAGCCCGCAGCTCAGGAGGTGTCAGAACTGGTTTTGTCCGTGAATCGAGCCTTTTCTCCACACCAGGCGGTTGGTTTCCTGAACGCGTTCATTGCTTCATGATTTAACTTTATTCCAGTTGCATGGATTCCCTGTGTGTACCCAGGATCCGAGCGGTCCTGTCCGTCAGGGAGCGGTGAGAAAGGTCGAGTGGAGGCATTTGCAGAACAGGCGCTGTGCCGTGGCTCTGGCCACAGATTCGGCAGCCAGTGCTCGTGCAGAATGAGGGTGTGGGATTTTGAAATCTGGCTTCTTGCATTCACGCCAGTAAATTCGACTGCATGAAACTGGATGGAGAACAGAATGCTGACTGTGCCGGGTCCAGGGAGAGCTGGCTTTGAACCTTCCAGCGTGTTGGGAGGGAATTGTAAAGCTTGTGGTGGCCTCAGGCTTGTTGCAAAAAGCCCAGCTGTGGCCCTGTTGAGGACATTATTCTGGATGCAGGGCTGTTGTGGGGACTGCTGGCTGTGAGCTGGTTTCCTGCAGATTGCTTGGAAGTGGGTCCTGCTTTCCTGGAGCAGGCTGGGGAGTGGTGGGCAGAGCCTCTGCGGGGAGCTGCAGCTTTGCAGGGGGAGGCTGGTGGGGACCAGCAGCAGAGAAAGGCCATGGCAGTGCTGGCTCTGCCTGCCCGCGGCGGGCAGAGGGGCTGTGGCAGTCCCCACGGGGACGTGGCAGTGGGCTGCAGGCGGTACAGCAGATGACAGGGGCCGCATCTGCCTCCTGACACTTTCTTTCTGTGCTGTAAAATGCCACATGATGCTGCCGCTCTCCAGCCTGAATTTCTGGCTCGTTGACTATTTCTGGTTTATGCTGAGTCCCTTAACATCTGCAGCGTCAAGGCCTCGTGCAGCGGGGATGGCGCAGGCTCTGCAGGGCCAGGTCATTCCTGGAAGGGCTGAGAGCTCAGCCAGCTCCAGAGACCAACGGGGTGACAGCTCTGCCCTGCCCCTGTGACACTGCAAAGGGTGGCTGCCGGGTGGCCCGAGCTGAGCGTCGCTCTGTGAGAGAGAGGAGGGAGCCGAACGCCCGGATCGCAGCGTGTACTGGCTGGAATATCGTGTCCCAGCTGCCTCCTCCCTCTGCAATGGGCCAAACGCAGACCTTGGCCCCCGCCGCTCCCCGTGTGTTGTGGGTGTTAAAATCCAGGTCTGAGTTTTGGAGCTGAGGCAAAATCCCATGGAAAGGTCTGGGACGAGGTGGGGGGAGAGCCAAGTGCAAGGCGGGATGTGGCTGGGAAAGGAGTGCTGCAGGACCAGGGAGGGGACTGCACGTAGAGCAGCTCCGTCATGAATTTGTCCATTCTCTGCAGCCCGCCGTTGAATCTGAACTTTTACAACACAGAAGCACGCACGTACATCCCCAAAGGGGACTTACTGCAGCACTGCTGAGCTGAATATCTGGCAGCGTTCGGGCCCCGTTGCTCTTCCCCTGTTCCTCCCTTCCCCCAGCGAGATGCCAGAGCTCTGATTGAAAACAGCAGGCATGTGAGGCTTGTAGGGTTAAACAGAGCCAGATGGGAGGGAAGGAGACAAAAAGGAAAGTAACAGGCTGGGCCTGGAGGGGGGGCGAGAACCGGATCTTTTCTTGGAGAAAGTCAATTACTTGGAGCCCCAGGAATGCGTAGGATCACTTCAAAGGGAGCGGGGCTGGCCAGCCCTGGGAGCAGCGGCCCATCGAGGGGCCCTAAGCGCATCCCTGTGGGATGAGGGCTGGGGACGTTTCCCTGCTGCTGCCCAAGGCAAACGCGGTGTGCCTGGTCCAGCCCTGCCTGTGCGCAGCTCCCACCGGGCACGTGAGCTGCGTGGGGCTGGCTGCGCCCGTGTTGCCAGTGACCCCCCAGGCATGACAGCAGGGCTGTCCACCAGCAAGCTGCAAGCTCAACGCCATCCTGTTGCGTGGGAGAGAGCAATGAGCCAGGAGAGCCCGATTTCTCTCCAGCATCACCAAAGGCTTCTGCGCCATGCTGCCATTCCAGCAGCGCTGGCTCCCGTGGCAGATGCTCTGATTCCCCAGGAGGTTCGTCTCCCTCTGAGTCTCCTCACCTTCCTCCCTATCTCATCTCACTTGATTCTCCTTCCCATCCTGCCTCTGCCGAGCTCCTCCATCTGTCTCACTGTGCATCCAGCTTGGCTCTGCTCCTGCTGGGGTGACAAATGCCGCTGGGAAAAGCCTGGCAAACACCCTGAGGTATCTGCCCAGGAAGCCCACAGCCTGGCCTGCTCCAGCTGGGCCCAGGGAGTGTCAGAGCATCCAAAGCACCTTCTGCATGAGGCTTTCTGGGGAGCTTGTCTGCAACAAGCTGGATCCCTCTGTCCTCCAAGGCATCAGCTGGAGAGCTACCAGCAACAGTCTTGCAGGGATGATTGCTGCTGTTCCAGGCAGCAGCAAGGAGGACAGAGATGGGACAAGCAGCCTTCATGGGCTTGATAATGACCCAGAGAAGAGGGAGAGGTGGTTTGTATAAGGCGTTGGGCTAGTGTCCAGGAAAGGCCCTCTGGCTAGGCAAACCCAGACCTCACCTGATCCCTCCAGATCCCCCACTTCTACCGGGACTCTCCCCAAATAACTATCCCAGCCCAGCACCCTGCAGTGGGACTGGAGGTGATGGGTCGGTTATTTGGGCAGCACAGGGAGCTGTATAGCCAAAAACCATTGGTACCACCCATGCGTAATCTTGCAAATGTTCTTTTTATCACATGGCCTTGAAAATGAGCTGTCCTGCATTAAAGCCTTGTCCCTGAAGCACAGGGCCATCCATCTTTGCTGCCCCACTAACTACTGCTGGCCTCCCAACACTGTTGCTCAGCCAACTTGCTACTGAATTATTGAATTATTTTTTGGTTCAAGTGCAAAATTAAGTCTAATCCATCAAGGCTTCTTAAGGGGCAATCCATCCTTTGGGGAGAGGGCACAGCAGTGTTGGGACTCCCGTGGGGAGTCCAGGCTCTGCGAGGCAGTGCTGGGGGTGATGTGTGAAAAAAAAAAAACCAAAACAAACCAAATTAACCCCCCCCGCCCATGGCATAAAGCTGAGCCAGAGAGAGGGGATGTCAGTGACTCATGCTCTAGAGAGGGGTTGGATTTAAAGATAACTTCCAAGGGGAAGGAGAGAAAATAGCAGGTTACTGGCAGGGATGTGGGGTAAATTCCTGCCTGTCAGAGACTACAGTGATGGGGGAGATGGGAGATGATGCAGTACCTAAATTGGGTGCTTCCTAACCCACCTCTTCTTGTTGCCTCCCTCAGGGAAACATCTGGACCATGAAGGTGGCCTTCAGATTGCTTCTCCCACTTGTTCTTGTGCTGATCTCGGAGGTGAGCGGGCAGCGGAGGAAACCTCCCCGGAAACCCACCCGCCCGCCTCCTGAGTTTGTTGAGCCCGTCGAGCCCACAGAGCTGCCTCCACCCCTGCCGCCAGGTCCCCCCTCCATCTTTCCTGACTGTCCCCGAGAATGCTACTGCCCCCCAGACTTCCCCTCCGCCCTCTACTGTGACAGCCGCAACCTGCGGAAGGTCCCCATCATCCCGTCCCGCATCCACTACCTCTACCTCCAGAACAACTTCATTGACGACCTCCCGGAGGAGTCCTTCAGGAATGCCACAGGGCTGAAATGGGTCAACCTAGACAACAATCGTATCCGGAAGGTGGACAGGCGGGTCCTGGAGAAGCTGGAAAACCTCATCTTCCTCTACATGGAGAAGAACCAGCTCAAGGAGGTGCCCGCCTTCCTGCCGCCCAACCTGGAGCAGCTGCGTCTGAGCAGAAACCAGATCTCCAAGATCCCTGCTGGGGTCTTCAACAAGCTGGAGAACCTGGTTCTCCTGGACCTGCACCACAACAAGCTAAGTGATGGGGTCTTCAACAAAAACACCTTCAAGGGACTCAAGAACCTCATGCAACTCAACCTCGCCCACAACATCCTGAGGAAAATGCCCCCCGGGGTGCCCAGTGCTATTCACCAGCTCTTCCTGGACAGGAACAACATTGAAGACATCCCCAGTGACTACTTCAAGGAGTTCCCCAACCTGGCGTTCATCCGGCTCAACTACAACCAGATCTCCGACAAGGGGCTGCCCAAGAACTCCTTCAACCTCACCAACTTGCTGGTGTTGCACCTGGCCCACAACAAGCTCACCAACGTCCCTTTCATCAGCCCCAAGCTGGAGCACCTCTACCTGAATAACAACTCCATTGAAAGTGAGTTGCACTGGCTGGTCAGGAGGCCACGGCGAGGTCTGTGGGGAAGCAGATGGGCTTGGGGATGCCAAGTGTTTCGTTAGAAAAGGGCATTTTTCACCCAGTGGGATGGAACCTGTTCAAAGGGGGATGCAGTGGTGAGATGAGCTGGGGGCTCTTTGTAGGTGCACAAGGCCCTAGGGGGGATGGATGTGCCCATGGGGAAGGATGGCCTGAGGATCAGGGTGGTAGCTGAGGACCAGAGCTAAATTTCTGCTGGTGCTGCAGGGCTTTTCTTGTTCGTTGTCATGGGCAGCTCTTCTTTGGGGCCACCTGCCATCTGAATAGTTACTTCCCCAGCATGGCTCAGAAATAGGGATATTTAAAAAGGAGAGTCTGTGCACATATTTTAAGAACAGATGCCAAATACGCAGTCAAGATGGTTAGAAATAACCCAGCTTAGCTCTCTAGCTGAGCCTCGCAGAGGAAGGAACAGGGAGAACAAGGCTGTGATGGAGGCTGCCTTGGCAAACCAACCAGGGCAGTTTCATGCCGTTCTGCAATTTCACGGGAGGGGTGCTGGCCTGTGAAATCTGTAAACATAGCTAGCACGTTCAAGAAGAAGACAGAGACCCATTCCTGGTCACCCCAGATGCTTCTGCTATTGGAGGTCCAGCAACCTGCTGTCCTTGCTATCCGCGGGGGAGCAAGAATGCAGCACTCCTGCCAGAAACCCTCCATGTACACCGGGAAAAGCATGCTGGGCTCTTCTATTTCTGGCTGTGGTGGGATGCATGGGGGCTGCAGGACCCAGGCAGGGCACTACTTGCCTGTGAAGCAGCCGCCGGGCGGGACGCTGGTCCCCAGAAGCGGTGTGACACAGGCACTTCCACACCGCGGTGTTTATTGTGCAGCGATGGTGCGTGCCTTTGTGTGTGAGAGCGGTCCACTGCCAAAGAGGGGTTGTAAGATCGCAGAGCGGCTTTAGCGGGCCAGCTTCTGCCCAAGCAGGGCACTGAACATGAGCCAGGAAGGGACGCGCTCTTTGCAGGCAGGCACTAATAGCGTTATGGGATGCGATGCCAGGGAAAGGGACAAAACCCTCACAAAGCCACATCCCTTCTCTCGGGGGGTCACCGGAGTTGGTTCCCAGGGACCAATGATGCAGCGATGAACGTCTGGTTCAAATGCCGGTTAATCTGCATTTTATTTTTATATCACTTTAATAATATATTTATTTATATATAAACCGGAGCCAAGGGGGACCTTGGGGCAAAGGTGGTGACTGCTGCTGGCCTCACACGCACCGGTACCCAGGTCCTCCTAGGGCTTTCCATGGAGAGACGCCTGTGTGGCCATGCATATTATGTCCCAGCTCTTTTTTTTTGCATATTTTAACCAGCTTTTATAAGGTTTCAGTCCCTGGAGTTGGGTAACAACATAAGAATCCCCGGGTTTGTTTATTTTAATGCAGGCCCTGGGGTGGGGAGAAACACATGGAAATCCAGAAAGCGAGCAACGAGCCAGTTATTGACGTTATCTTCAGCATAACGGTGCTGGAGCATGTTTCCTTGATGTTTTTTTGAAGGCTTAGGGCTGGCTTGGCAGGTTTCACGTTTGAAATAATCCCTTTTCTCTCTCAAATGACACTGCATCCCTCACCACGCTTTGGCTGAACGTGACCTACTTCATTTCTGAACAAAAGCAAGATTTTCCTCTCGCTGGGGCTGCGCCGTCTTCTGGGAGAGGCTGGAGGTTCTCCGCCTGGTAGCAAAGCAATGCCATTTTGGGGTTCAACAGACAGGCGGGCAGGGAGGGGGGTCTCTAGCATCCCTCCATCTTCCCTTTCCTCTAACCTGCATCCCATTTTTCCTCTCCTCCCGGCAGAAATCAACGGGACGCAGATCTGCCCCACCTCGCTGATGTCCATCCAGGACTTCTCTCCCTCCGACCTGGACAGCGTGCCCCGGCTCCGGTACCTGCGGCTGGACGGGAACCTCCTGAAGCCCCCCATCCCCTTGGACCTGATGATGTGTTTCCGCCTCCTGCAGTCCGTGGTTTTCTAGCCCTGCCCGGCAGCACGCCTCTCCCAGGACTTGGCTTTGCACAGAGACTCGACCCCCGTTGGCGTTTGACACGTGGGACCCTCTTTGCCTCCCTCTCCCCCTGCTCACAGCCTGCCTCCATCCCTCTCGCCTTCCACCCTGCCCTCCCCTGCAGCAGCCGTGGACACGTGTGGCATGAGCGTCCTTGGGAACCACTGGCTGCAGGACAGCACCGTGTCGCAGCAGCCATCCCAGGTCGCAGCATCAGCCCAGGGTGGCTGCCACGCTCGCCCCAGCTCCCTGCCTGTCCGCCCTGCCTTCTCTGCCCTCAGCCCAGGCTAGCCCTGGAGCTGGCTCTGCCTCTCCCCTTCCACCCGGCAGAGTTTCGGGAGGTTGGATTTGGTTCTAGCCAAAAGCATCTCTGGATGGAGCTGATGAGGGAGCCCAGGGGCCACCTCGCTGCAGGACTCGGGTCATATCACTGCTCCGGGTGGCTGCACCTGGAGAGCCCGCGACATCCCTGGGAAAAATCCCCAGTGAGGGAGGCGGAGCAGGGATGCCCTGAGCTGGTGTGCCGAGGGTGCAGGTGGCCACCCCGCAGCCCTGGGCCGCAGGGCGATGCCAGCCCGGTGCCCGGGTGGCGGGGGAGCGGGCTCTGTGCGGGAGGGTGGCCGGGCCTGGCGCTGGCCGGCAGGACCGGCAACGACACCTCGTGGCCAGAGCCACGTCCCGGGCCCCGGGCGAGGGACACGCTGCTCTCGCCTGGGCCCTCCCGGGAGGCTCCAGCCCTGGCTCCGCATCGCTCTCCAGGCCAAGGGGCTTATCCCCTCGTGGGGGTGTGAATTGGGCAGGAGGGAGTAGGGAGGGTGTGCAGCCCCGGTGGCCGGAGCTGGGCTCTCCCGCTCCCTGTGTGGGCTGCGCCTTCCCTGCAGCGACGCACCGCGCGCCCACCTTTGGGACACCAGCCCCTTCCCGAGCCCCCTCCCCGGCTGTCATCCCTCCGAGGCTCCCCCGGCAGCATCGCGGCCCCCTCCCAGCATCCTGCATCCCGGCCCCGTGCTCTGGAGGTGCGGGGCTCAGCGCATCGGCCGCGCTCCGCTGCTCCCAGCCAAATCCTGCCCTCCCCGAGGCAGACAGGACCCAAAGTCTGTGGGACCCCGACGCCAACAACCTGCCCTGGGCACGGGACCCCCTGGGGCAGAGCAGAGCCAGCTGCTTTGCGGCGATGCCAGCAGGACACTTGCCCTCCTATTTAGGTACCTGGGGCCAGATGCTGATGTGGGTGTAAACCTGGGCTCTGCCAGGGCCAGGCTGACCCGTGAGATCTCCGCTCTGCTCTCACGGTCCCTCTGCCTGCCTGCCTTGACTCCCACCTCCTGGAAGTTTTACTCTCAGTTGCTTTCTTGAACCAAACACACATGACTGGTTTTGCTTTTTTTTTTTT